>BQNB010034291.1:0-39442 GCA_026074375.1 Tanacetum coccineum
CCACGAATATATCGTCTTAAGAAAGCTCTGTACAGTATCAAACAAGCCCCTAGAGCCTGGTATAACAAGATTTCCTCATTCTTAATAGAACACCATTTCACAAAAGGTATTGTCGATCCGAAATTGTTTACAAGAAGACACGGGGATGGCATTTTATTAGTTCAAATCTATGTCGGCGACATAATTTTTGGGTCAACTAAACCAGTTTATTAAACAAGATTTGAAAAACTAAAGAAAGATAATTTTGAAATGTCAATGATCGGTGAAATGAAGTTCTTTCTCGGACTTCAAGTTCATCAATCACCCCGAGTAATCTTTATATGTCAATCCCAATATACTATAGATCTTCTTAAAAACATGGGATGGAAAAATGTGATACCATTAGCACACCAATGGCTACCGTCAAACTAGATGCAGATTTATAGGGTACCCAAGTTGATCAAACTAAATATCATAGTATGATTGGGGGACTTATGTATCTTACTACTAGTCGACTAGACATTGCCTTTGCGACATTTGTATGTGTGCGTTATCAGGCACGCCCAACCGAAAAACACCTCAAAGAGGTTAGAAGGATCTTTTGATATCTAAGACAAACCATTAACATGGGTCTATGGTACTCAAAGGATTCTGGGTTTGAGCTAATTGCATATTCAGATGCAGACCTTGCAGGGTGTAATGATGCTTGCAAAAGCACATCAGGAGACATTCAATTTCTAAGAGATAAGCTAGTCAGTTGGTCGTCAAAAAAGCAAGATTGTACAGCAATGTCAACTGTAGAAGCTGAGTATGTATCATTATCTGCATGTTGTGCTCAAGTCATTTGGATGAGGATCAGAGACGAAGCCAGGAATTTGTATTAAGGGGGCTTAAATTATTTTTTCCCGGTTGTAACATAGAATTACTTATTTTAAAAGCTGGATTAATTTTGAATCGTTCGGCGTACGAGTTCAATGATATTTTTTGGGCAAATCACACAAAATCAGTTCACTAATTTGTTAGAAGCATATTATTTTCTATAAGATACTATCAAAATCAGTTCAATATTACATTACAAGATTAAAATTTTATAATCAGGCACACTAAAGTAAAATTTACACAACAATTAATATTCAACAAGTTTATTGATAAGAAAAACAAAATACCATATGAAAGAAATACTGAACCATGCTTAAAGAGTTTTAGTTTTACTTATTTATTTTGTTTTAAAAAAAATTATCTGTGTTGTTTTTCTTCACGTGAGGGTAACCACAATCATATTTTAATGTATGTACTTGTTTTGTCTTTTACATTCACATTTCTTTCTCTTTCCTTCAATATCATCTTATTCCTTGTACTAGCTCTTTCATTTTCAGATCTGCTCGCATATTTTATTTTCTTATTCTAATGTAACACAAATTTATTCCAAGCTAGATGGTGGACTTGTTGGCCGGTTGAGGGGGGCCGAGCACCCTCCAGCCCCCCTACTGGCTCCGTCCCTGATGAGGATGCAACTGCTAGATTATGGATTTCGGTACAACAAGATTCCAATGTATTGTGACTCGCAAAGTGCAATTGCCATATCTTGCAATCCGGTACAACATTCACGTACAAAACACATTAACATCCGTTATCACTTTGTCAAGGATCATGTTGAAAAAGGTACCATTGAACTCTTCTTTGTCGGGACGGAATACCAACTTGCTGACCTTTTTATAAAGACCCTTCCAAAAGAAAGGTTTTAGTATTTAGTTCACATGATTGGTATGCGATGTATGACTCCAACTGAGTTGGAACGTCTGGCAAAGTTATCTTCTTGAATGAAAGATCATACATCAAAACATATTGTAAATAATTTTTTCAAAAACAAAATACAAAATTGAAAATTTTCAAAATTAAAATACAAAATTGAAAATCTCATAAACAAGAAAAATATTTTTGTTCTTTTACTAATTTTCTAAACTGAAAATCAAATAAAAATTTGAAAATTACAAAAACACAAAAATATAACTTAAAGATACAAACACATATCTTCTCCGTTTTTATCAGTTTCATGATATTGTATTTATCAAAAAAAATGGGTCTTTAAATGCAAATCAATGTATCATGAACAGAGGGGAAGTAAATCATTCATAAAATGATCTTTCACTGCTAAAATATGTCGTTTGTAATCAAAGTCTATTCACATACAAAGGATTTCTTCAAAAACATCTTTCAAAAAATCATTAATTTTGAAAAATTCAAGTGTGCAAACTTGCAAGAAGTAACAATCTCTTGATTAAGTTCTTTAAATAGACATTTATTCGAGGGGGAGTTATAAAATTCTTGATTTTCAAAAATCTTCTCAAGAATGTTCAAAACTGCAAAATTAACTCTCTTTCGATAAGTTCTTTAATTAGATATCTTGTTGAGGGGGAGTTATAAATTTTTTAGTCAAATCATCATCAAAAAATAAAATTTTGTTCTCAAAAGCAAAATTAACTTCGTTTTGAACAAAAAAAAATTCAAAAGGAAAGAAATTTCAAAAATAAATAATTGTTCGAGGGGAAGTTATGAAATTTATAAGTCAAAAACGGGAACTTAACTGCAAAATAACTCAAAGAGTTTGTTGAGAAAAAGTGGTCTAACTCCAAGCGGGAGTTGTGAATTTTTTTAATAAAAGTGTACGAAAGTACTTTTGATGACTTAAAGTGAAAAAATGAAAATTTTACTTTCGTATGGGTGATCAAATGGTTTACGAAAGAAACTTGAAGGTTTGAAATGACAAGTTCAAAAAGATAACTTTCGTAGGGATCAAAAGAGCTTACGTAAGTAAATTGAAGGACTAAAAATGCCAAAATTAGAAAGTCATTTTCAGAAGTATAAAAGAAACAGTTTCATACGTAACCTTATCACTTTCATAAATCAAAAGAAAAGGTTTCGTAAATTCTCTGCAATAAGTTGAGCTTTCGTAACAAAGAAAAACACGATCCAAATCGTTTCATTGATTCTCTGTGATAGAAAAAGGTAAGAAAACGTGATCTATTTGTTTTATTGGTGCTTAGTTGTTTACGAAATAATTATGTTTACGAAAGTAATTTTTCAAGTTTCGGTTTCATAAGGGCTTATCAAATCGTAAATAGTAATGGGCCAAATGGGTTGGTTTTGTAAATGATATTTTGGGCTTAATAAAAGGGTTTCGTAAGGCAAAGTGGGCTTTTTAGCTTGGGTTTCAGAAAAAATATAAATGGGCTAATTTTTTTTTACGAATACTCAAATGGGCTTCATTGTTAAAAAAAATGGCATCTTACGAAAACAAATGATAAATTTTGTTATAAAATCATATCTTTATATTGATAAATGGATCAAATGGTGAAGATTGTGTCCGGTTTTGACCGTTTCCTGAAATTAACAGGATGAGGATTGAGCAATCTACTGACCATCCAAATATTGTATATAAGAATATGTTTTGTATAACTAACTTTTTCATTCAAAGTGATCAATGATTCAAAAATATGAAAAGAAAAATACAAAATGGTGCTTCAACTGTCTATGATCATAAGTTTCTCATGTAACAACATAGGCAAAAGTTCAAAGTTTTGAAAAGAATGTTTCAAAAAAAACAAGTTCAAAATGGTTATGACTATCTATTGTACTCAGTTGGGTAAATGGTCTAAGTCATATCCGGTTTTGGCCATTTTTTGCAATGAACATAATGAGGAGTGAGTGACTTAGTGACCATCCAATTGTTGTTACATAAGTATGGTTGTATAATCATAGTTTTCAAACATCTTTAGAAAACTTGTGATTTTGAAAATGTTGTCTCAATTTCTATTCAAAAGCTATGATTTTGTGTCAGAAAGTGATACTCTTTTACTAAACAAGTTTTTTATGAGAATATAAAGTTATACTCTTGGATTTATTAAAATGGTTGTCAGAAACTTGTGTTTTTGCCAAATTGGTATTTTCAAAAATCAGAGTATATTTTTATTGTTCTTGAAAGAGTATCATTTCGTAAATTCTTTCTGGAGAGGAAATTTAAAATAGAAAGAGAGATGAAATTCATACACAAAAAATCAAATCAAAGTATGCTCGAAAAAGAAATGCCAGAGCATACAAAATGAGATTAAAAGAAAAAGACGAATAAAGCGTATGGCATGTGCCAAAAAAAAGCAAGAATTGGCACATGAGAAAGGATTGATGAGGATTATCATTCCATCAAGGATGATATTCCATTGGTTAGTGTGTATACTATTGGGAATGTGCTTAGACGAGGGATACTGATTCTGGATGAATTCCTGACTGAGGAAATCCATGCCACTAATGATTTCAAGGAGTTTGAGATGGTGTTTGTTGGAGTAGATGTTTGAATGAATCAACTACAACCGGTTGTTTCTACCCAAGGAATGCATAAGTATACACCTAGAGCCCATAGGACACCTACCGTTTCTACTGCTAGTCCTCAGGGGAAGAAGAGGAAGCAAATTGTTAGAGAATCAAGTTCACCACAAAAAGCGTTAAAAATAACCATTAGACAAAAGCAGGTGGTTAATGGTGAAAAAGATGATGATGACTCTGAGGATAGGTTTGAGCCCGAGAGTCATAAGGAAAATCCAGAACATGTTGATGATGATGATGACGAAGAGAAGGTAGATGAGAAGAAAGATACTGAAATGGGTAGTTTGGAGACTAGGACTGAGGAGAAGCAGACACCAATTCCCACAACACCTAGATCCCCTAGGACAATCTTATATTCGGATAAGAACATTAGTCAGTAATTGACGAATACTGTATCACTCCCAACCGCAACTACATCTAAGAATCCACACTCCAAACGACGTATTTCCAGTAAGTACAATCATCTTTCAGGTGCACTTCGCAGGATGTGCAGACATCAAGGGTATATGATCTAGAACATGGAATGAAAGTGTGTAACAACTAAATATTTCTGGAAGACTCACACGAAAGTTGATCAAGTTCTTCATACAATTGTACCACAACACGCTGAAAGAGCTACAACTGACTTGATTGAAAACAACTTGAAGCCATCTATTACTGTAACTATTATTGAAGATCGTGATGCTTTTCGTTTAGAAGTACATGATCTTGTTTCTTAAGAATTTAATGCACAAGCACCAAAGATCATAGAAGAACTTTTCAAGAATTACATGCAAATCAATGTTATTCAAGTCCATCCTACCACAACCACATCAACCGAAACAACTTCATCAGCTGATCTTCAACAACAACTATATTTAAAGATGAAAAAAGTCTTCAAGATCAAGCTAATGATACAGTATTATGGGAGGTACTGAAACGTAAATTTGAAAAGTCTTCCATCCCGAATACTTCTTGCAGGGACGATGATATTCACTCACAAAGACATGATGACCATCAAGAGGATGATGCTCCTCCTGAGGGGGAGAAAAGAGTGAAAAGACATAAGGCATCAAAATGTTCAAAGTCTGCAAGGGGTTCTTTGTCTAAGCATTCAGCTAAGGATTCCACAACTTATGTATCCAAGCAACAACAACAACGGGAATGGGATGCATGGGTAGAGGAAACAGTTATTGATGAAGATGAGGTGGTTCCGGAAGATGGAACACCTGATCTAATCACATAACTTCAAAATTTTGATAAACATGTTCCAACTATCTTTGATCGTGCAAGAATGAAGGCTACACTGAATGATATGTTAAGTAATCAGTTTAAGCATACTGAAGAGTATGCGTATCATTTGGAACAAGCAACAAATTTTATGGAGAATCAGATACTTTGGGAAAGCATACAAGAGGATATAAGACGTCCAATATCAAGACCGCTCATATTCTTTGTACTACAAAGAAATCCAAATGAACCTCTAAGGTATTTGTATAACAAAGATCTATTCTTTCTAAAGAATGGAAATACTGACGAGAAGAAGTATATTCTTTCGCTCCACAAGATACACGCATAACGATTTCCAAAAGTTGATCTGGAAGAAAAGATGAATCGTTGGGTTCGTAAAGAATTCAAGAATTTTAATGAAGACGCACGGTTGTCAATTCAACATTGGAAAGATTCATGGCATAAAAGAGTGTACAAGCAAAATCAAAGAAGAGTCAAAAACAATCTAAAAGACTATTTCTCTAATCGCATGATTACAGAAGTTGTCAGAATAACTACCGATCAACCACATGGTTTGGACTGCATTGAACAAATTATTGTGATAAGAGAAAAAGATAAGCCGGATAGTTTTTCTAAAGATGACTTCAAGTATCTGAACAAAAACGATATTGAAGACTTGTATTATCTTTGCCAGAACAAGAAGGTCAATTATCGTGAAACCAAGTTGATGAATTCATTAATAACGTTCATCAAAAGTCATGTGATCTGGGAGAGAGTTCATGATTTCTAGATGGGAATAGAGAGTTACCAAGTCAAGGTCAATTTAACTGCACCAACATTGACATTTCCTGGTATTGAAGCATATGAACCGTACTTAATAGTCGATAAGCCAAATACAAGTTTAATTTACTTAAACAACAAATATGAGAAACAAGTTATGTACTTAGTGGAGATTGTGAAGTTTTGTGATGCTACGTTGGAAAAGGTTTTGAAAGAAGTAAAGCTCAATATCTTTCAATCAGAACCATAGAAGAAACCACCTCTGCATGGAGAATTAGATCGTGACATAATGAGAGCGTTTGAAATGGAAATTACTAAGTGTCTGAGTCACCGAGAGCATATGAGAAGATGGGAATCTTTTGTGAATGGAAGATCAATTCTACCGAAGATGAAGCATCTGTAATAATCAACCCTTAGGGGGAGATTGTTAGGTTCAAAAAAAGTGTTTATTATTATATGAATTGGGCTTTATAGAGTTTTGTTTAGTTTTATTAGTAATTATAATGTAATAAAGTCTATCTTGGTCAAAGTTAAGTAAAGTTAAACAAGGTATGACTAAAGTTAGGATAATAGTATAGGATTAGCAATAAGTATAAATACCCATCTAGGAGGGGTATTTATACAAGTCTTTACATTTTGTAATTCACTTCTCCCTCCCATTTCTATTTTTCCCTTTGAAATGAAAATTTAAAAAATGATGAAAAATACTCTCTAGCTCCTCTCCTATATTCTAACACTTTCGTATGATTACTACTATGCAAACATGTCATATAACAGATCTCTGTTGCTTGCCCTTAAATACTAATTGGCAATGATGAAAACTTTTAGGTTGATTGCGTCGTGCTTCCTTAGACCTGTATGCTGGCTGGGCAGTCACGCTAGGCGTGTGATTGCAGTTGTATCGAGTGCCCGATTGTGCTACCGTTTATATTAATCTGAGCCTAATTATCAATAGGTGTTTCAAACGATGTTGTTCTGAAGTGACCCATAATGTGGCTATTACTTAGGCTAAACATCTGGTCTAGTCGCCAATTTTTTATAGTATTTTTGGGTTAAATGAACTGTCTCTATGAACACTCTATCATTCTAGAATTTTGAGACATATGGTTTCACCTAATCATTGTCTATCGGAAGGGACATTTGTGCGTTGCTTTCGAATGTTTTAAGGTGTCGTTTGATACCTTTTATTTACAATTTGTATCTTGCTTATTTTATGTTGCATGGGGTTTGTTTCGATGTGAATTTTGCTGCATGTGTATAGGTCGTACGAGATTTTTGATTTTCCTATTTGCTATGCCGCTAGGTTTGTGTTGTATGATACGCGTTGTTTTGTAGTTTAGATATTTTTTATATAGGGAATGTTGCCAACTTTTGTTACGTTATGTATATTATGCATGCCATATGCTCATGTTTACTCAATAGTTAAGCTTTTCTATAGAAATATCATATTATGTGTCTGCTGAAATATGAAAACCAATTGAAAGTTGGTTCTAAATTTGCTGACAAGTATTCTCGGGCTCGTTTCATTCTCCTAATGCGGTCTTATATGATGATATTATTCATGAAACAAACTTATCTTTTTGTTTCATCAGCGACTTTCGGGTACACCAGAAATGAATGTCATGTGTGTATTGTTTTGTCGTTAAGGCAATGATGGTAGGCGTCTACATTTACATGCCTAATATATATAATACGCCGTCACCGGTATCTTGGCGGGATAGCTTCACCCAGATTGAGGCTACAACCATGGCCGATGCTCGATTTTCCTTTTAAAGTTGCAGATTTGAGCCTTACACGTGTTCATAAACCAACTCAAAATTCTTACTCTTTTGTGGATAAGTGTATTTGCAAGTGTATTCCAGAAGATTAGAGGTATGTATATATGATGTATACATGTGTGAGACATAACCAATATAAAAAAACACAATAGAAAAGTACGGATGGTTTATATTTAGTTGGTTTGTATATGGTTACCGCGAGGATTGGTTTCTTGGCAGCATCCTAAGGTTGCACATATCTATTTTTTATACACATACGTCGTATGCTCCATATCTATACCATGTATCTTTTTTTTATGTAAAACTATTACAATGCTTAGTATTTAGTCGATTTAGAATGTGGGATGGTTAGAGTTAAGATACCTAGGTGTATGTCATTTTTAGGTTCCATCAATACATACGATGAACATTTAGGTAATCTAGATATGATGAATAATAAAGTAGAACATCCAATCCCACTGATATGCTATCGTTGTATGGTATATTTTATTGATTCAAGTTTTAAAATTTGTATATTTTGCCGCACCTGATCCAAAACAAAAACCTTTTAATACCAGGCAGTGTACACCGATGGTAGTAGTTTCGTGGTAATAAGGTGTTCGAACACTTGAGCGAGGTTAAATCTATCAACTTTATTAATATCTTCATTAGTCTAATGCTATGTTTAATTCTATTTGTATTCTAAACCTAGTTAAACGCCAGATGTCAGTCTAAATCCTAATTTTAACGAGAAAAGGGGGTTTTCAGCCTGAGAGACTAACACGGTTTGGTTGGTGACTATAATCAATTCAATACACTTTTACCCACGCAAGCTAATAAACAAAAAGATAAAAGAGCGGTCGAACCTTATATAGAAAACTGTATTAACAGTTTATAATCGATCGATAGAACGTTGGTTTGTTTATTTAGTGCAATAATTTCTTATCTCGAGGTGGCATATCATTCTTAAGACTTAGGCGTTACTTCTTCCTAAAACCTAGACACGAAGAATTCTGTCACAATTAAACGCATCCGCATAAAGCATCCTTATTAGCTGATTATAATCTATCTTAGGGATTAAAGCAATGGTGATCTTGTTAAACCCTAGCTCATAGAGACTTTACCCACTTACCGCTTAATGGCAATTTATACACTAGTAGTTCACTTGTCCAATTATCCAATGGAATCAGAACATTACTTGTTGAATTATCTAGGTCACCTGCTAGTCAACACGATTCAATAAAAACATTTGGCATATCCAAGTTAATAGTTTAAGTGCTGAAAGCGTCCTAGACACAGACTTAGAAGGACAATATTTGTGTAACTATGATTCTCGGTGTATAAATTACTATATGGAGAGCTATCCTAGACTCTAGATCTGCTTGGTCGGCTTCACTAGATCCAGTTGAATGATAGGTCGCATACAAAAGCGCGTAAACAAGTATAAATTGATAAACATAAACAAGCACTCAATGATAAATCAAGAAATCGAGATAAACAAATACCAAACATTCAGATCTTCATAATAATGGCTAATACCCGAAGGTATTAGCCTTCAAACGTCATAATAAATACAAGAGCGATTATTTAGCCAAGGTAAACTAACCGAGTTAACGAATGATATCAAAAACTGAACGATTACCAAAGTATATGGAATTACATGATGTCTCCTATGGAATTGAATACGTTGCTCGACCTCTTCTGCTCCTTTTCTCCTCTGAAAATCGACTTTTGTGGTTTAGGTATCGAGAATATGATTTAGCACACTTAAAACTCGTTTTTGAGTTTTCTATTTATAAGGTCTGGAAGTCGGTTGGATACGGCGTATCCAAGAGTTGGATTATGCGTTTTTGGGGATTTATTGGAGTTGGGTAGACCAGAACTCTTGTGATATCTTCGCAGATATATTATTATTGGATTTCTATCTTGAATACGGCGTATTGGTCCTTGGACACATCGTATTGATTCATTATTCCGTCTGTGGTCTTTGGTGATGGTGCTAGGCACGGAAGCTGTTTCTTCCTTGATGGATTACGGTTGATTGGTCTTAGATTAGTAATATTTAAATATTTCTTTAAGCTCCAGACAGATTGCGCGCCTTTTGCTAACTTTCACCAAATTACTCATAATTACTGCAATTCTCAAATATTAAACGCTTTAGAGTAACAATCTTGCAAATAAACTTAGTACAAAATCTATTAATAACATGGGATAAATGATGCTATAAAATAGACGTTATTTGATGTCATCACCCACAAAGTACCCCATAAGTCCTACCATCATTTGAGGTATACACACCGCTCATGACTTACCCAGAAGAAGTAGAATATACTTTAGGAACCCCGATGGAATGAAACTAGAGGATGTAGGTTTGGATACTTGTAATCATGACATTCCTCTTAGTTCTAGAGAAGTTTCTAGTTTTGATGAACCGGAGCCTCAACCAAAGCTTTTAGCAAATTTTCCATCCTTTGATGTAAGTATAAGAGATGAAAGAGGCCTTGAACCACCAATCAAATCGTATAGTCTGAAAAGTTTTAGGATGGAGGTAGTAAACAATTTGACCATTCATACACCACCTTCACCTCACGCGCCACATTTCCACCCTAAGAGTGTGTATTGCTATCGTCACCCATGCATTAATTATCCCAAGAAACATTACGGATTTTAATTAGGTTTACTAAGATCTATAACTAAGAGTTTTTTGGATTCGGAGGTAATAGAAAACAATTTCTTAGGAGAAGGACTTAGTGTACCCACTGGAACAAAAGAGTTAGAAAAGGGTCGGATTACAAAACTACATCGTTTGGAGCATGTAATTCAACAACCACTTTTTTAACATATGGCTATTTTTCACCAAAATGATGTGTACCGCTACTATCACCCGCACTTGATCTTAAGTGTAGGTATACATTCCTTTTTCTGTTTAAAATTAGGAGTAGAGTCAGGCTCGTGACTCGAACAAAAACAAACGCTTATTGGGAGGCAACCCAATCTTTTTAAATTTTATGCATTTTAGGAGTGTCGTGTGTTTTTAATTCTTATTATTTGTTGATATATGTTTGAATGTTATGTGATCATGCTTTGTTCTTTTAAACCTCATTTTAATTACATACAAAGGTAATTTGCATAAAATAAGTATATGGAGAAATTATTTGGTTAATAAGAATCACTTCAAACATGTAAAATATATAATTTAGAATTAACTGAAATTTTATGTTTGTTTGTTTATTTGAGTCATATATTTGTACTAACCGTTCTCGTGGTTTATGAAGTAAATTTTTCCAGGAAATAACTAATAGGATATTTTTGCAAATTTTTTTTGTAGAAAAAACCGACACTCAGTAAATCCTGATGGACAGGTCCTCATGACGCATCTAGATTAAATGAACTGACGGACAGAGGACAGCCCTCGATTTACATTAACACAAATATATTTTTGCAGAAATCCATGATTACATTAACATAAATATCCTGGCGTTTTTTGAATTTTTGAAAATTTATTTTTGTTGAATTTCTTATTTTTGCAGAAAGCCACGATTACATTAACACAAATATTCTATCTTTATTGTTTTATTAGGATTTTAGATTATGATTATAGTGGGTTGTATATTATTTATGGTCGATTTTATGCGGGTATATTTGTTTTTGTCTTTGATTTTCATGTTATATTGGATGAGGAGAGTCTGGGAGCTCTTAGGGTTTCCAATTGGATGATTCTTGGATGAGGATTCAACTGGTTTATCTTTTTTCTTCTTCGATATTGAGCAAACCAGAGGATTACTAGTTTCTTTTGCTTTTCATTTATTTTTCCTTTTTCGTTTTTAGGTACTTTTGGAACATTGGGGCCAATGTTCAATTTAAGTGTAGGGAGGGTAATAAAGCATTAGAAACTATCTGTTCATTTGCATTTGCTTTGTCCTTAAAAAGAGGTGTAATATACCGAAACATAGTTTAGGACGGTAATTTTAGCCCAATTTTTTTTATGTCATATATTGGTGAAACTATAGTTTTAGAAGCGTCTCATAGATAGGAATTATATGAGTAGCACAAAAACCCTACCACTGAAAAATTTCAACCCTAAAAATGTGAGGTTTTCTCCTACATCTTTAAAAAATAAAAGCATTCATCTTTAATGTGTGTGAGTGTACCGGTAGTATAATAGATTCTAGAACTTGTTTTAGTGATGCATACCGAGTCTGCTAGTGAAATCACATTCGTGTGATTAGGATTGACTAAGTGAGAAGAGGCATTAAGATAACCTTTGTTTTTAGCCTACGTTTAGTTATGATGGTCTCATTGGTCATATAACTACCTCACACCCTTGCTTAACACTCATTTTTAGTGCAAGATACCCCTAGTACACCCCTTTGAGCCTATCTTTTTCACGGTACTAATGATTGTCCGGTGGATTCTAGATTATTATTAAAGGGCATTCTTTACACCCTACTAAAATGTTACACCCAAATCGCCTTAGCCCTACTTGTATGTACTCTTTTTAGTACATTATTGTGAGCAAAATTGTTTAACCTGAGTTAATTGTTTACTTGAGTACATGGTTGGTAAGTCGAGTCATTTGGTAGTGTATACAGTTTTGAGACGATTGCCATTCAGGGTAGTTTTTATTTTATGGAGAATCGGGGTCGAAAGTCAATTATTACCCCCCACGTGCTTAATTTACTCCATGTTTATTGATCTTTCTAATTCGGTTCATTTAGTATTATTAAGTTATGTAAAAACTCAAGTGTAGGGATGTCAATATAAATCCCGAGTCATGTATATTATTATTTCATTTACAACAGATTTAATGATATGGCAAAGGTGTATATAAAAATATAAAAAATGCAAAAAAAATATGTTAGAATATACAGACTGCCATCCTGCTTATGTTTAAGTCAAGAAAGAGTAAAGATAATAAAAGAAAGAGTTTGATGTAGAGTTTTTACGATTGTTAGAGTTTTGTCGAGTCTTAGTTTAGCAACGCCTTCATACATATAATTTTGTGAATGATTAACTTGCCACAAGTAAAAATATCCCCCATTACCCCTTACCGTATTTTCCATACCCTACACCTAATGTTACAACCCTTGTAATTTCTAGGTGCTTACGCCAAAATGGTGCAGGTTTGATCCCTTTATCGCAGGTTGTTGGGTAACCTTATGCTATGACAGATAGTGGAGTACTAAATTCTCGTTTCCAATGTTGGTTATAGTTTCATTATACACAGAGTGGAAAAAAAGGAGAATCGAAACACTTATGTGAGGTACTAGTATATGATTTTCATGCTTTTATTATAAGGTTGATCCGGTAATGGCATAAATTAATTTTATTTAGTAAGTTCCGTGCCCCCGACTGTGCTATTTATTAGGTAGAAAAGCTCATTTGTTTGAGGTCAATCAAATCCCAAGTTAGGGATATTAGATGAGGTGTCATTTAATACACTTTTTCGGGGTTATTTAACCCCCAATTCATGCATATATGCGCTATTGTTGCACTAAATCCTTTCTTTTTATGTAATTAGCATTTGAGAAGCACTTGGATGGAATATACGTGACTTAGGCTCGATTTGGTAAGAAACAAGGCAAAAACATAACTTTTCAGCTTTATGACCACCTTCGTGACATAGTCACCAGAAGTGCCCAAAAAGATGATTTTTGGCTAAGATTTGTGACGGTTCATGTGTGGAGACGGCGTCACCAAAAGCTCATGACGACGTCACAAACGTAAGGTGACGGCGTCACAAGAAGTTATGACGGCATCAAGATCAAGTCAGTGGAAAAATCCTAACTCAAGTTCGACGGGGTGAGGACGTTACAAAACCCTAGTGTCGTCGTCACAATCAATTTCCTATATATACAAACGCATGATTTTCATAATTCGTGTGTGGAAATTTTGAAAGTTTTAATGTAGCCATTATAGATGAATTTTAGGGCTTTTTATACCGTTTGTACTTACATACTCACTTGTTTGTTTGAAGTTAAGTAATTCAATCTTTAATCATTCAATAATGTCCATGTATCATTTTATTAATAGCTTTTCTTTTCTTCTTGTTACCATGTTCGGCTAAATTTAATTGTGTTTGCTTATGATTGCATTAAACCTAGGTGTAAAGTTAAATCATTTGTTTCTTCTTAGTGGTGTGCACGTTAGGCATTAGAAAACTAGCTAAAAGATAATACATTAGCATAGACGTCTAGTGAAATGTGACTAGTTAAATGAAGCCGTTTAAGTAAGATAAAAGTATTTAATGCGTCAGTCGGTTTAAACTATTGGTTAGGAGAGAGAGTTTCAGGAAATGTCTATTTTAGGTGATCACATAGGTACGTTTTGACAATTCACAACCAAAACTAATAGAATAATTAGCATTACACTAATTGAGGGTGACAATAAACAATACGTTTGATAGATCAACTAGGGACGATGATGTGTGTTTTCCAAGTTTTAATATTTTATAATACCTAGGAAATACAATTTTGTACTAAAAAACACAACATTCTGGGCAAGTATCACCCTGTTCGGAGTGCATTAGGAATAGAGGTAAGTCCAGGTCGTTCCACAGAAATTGAAGGTTTTACAGTTTGTAATTAGAGGGCTATCACAAAAAATGCTTGTCGACGGGATCAAATTAATCCGAATCATGAATATATCGGATTAAAGGTTGATTCAAGATAAATGATTAATGTGATGTTTGTTTAGGCAATGATACTAAGACAATGAATCAGTGTTTAAGGATTGTGTTTACAAGTTTAGAGAAATAAAGATTTCAATGTTACAAAAATTCTTTCTGGCATATAATATTACAGTATGGTGCATTATATCGGATTATAACAACAAATCCTTTCGGCCTTATAAGTTATTATAACCAATTGTGGAATGATTAAACACTTATATAAAAGAACCCTTTCGGCCTAAATTATTGTATAAAATATGTTTTACCAATACAATAAACACATATCCGAACGCTCCGTATCCAAGATCCCATATTGCCTAAACAAACACAAAAGGATTACTTCAATGACTTCACAGTAATTGACTCTCTAAGGGCCGTCACATTTAGGGATAAATATGGGGTTCAAATGATCATGCGGTTCAATGAGATCCACAAGTTAAGTGATGGCACTCTGCAACAGATTAATGAGGCATTAGACTATCGGGTTAAGGAATTCAAGGTCAACAGGATGAATCCGGGTTTAAACACACGGTTTTGGACAAGGAAAATGTCGACAGAAGCAAAGAGTTTATGTTTGCCATTCAAAAATGGCTTAAGACAAGGATAATCTTCTGGAACCTGGAAAGCTTTATTGGTGGACGGATAAGAGAGGGAGACTACAGACTGCTGAAGAGAACCGAATGATCACATCATCTCAGCAATCACGGTCCATCTCGTGTGGGGTATTATTATTATATATGGTGTTGTAATATGTACATAATAAAGTAGTGATTATGATGTGTTTTGTGTCACACTAGTACAAATCTGGGATTTCGTCACACATGTTGTTTTTTAAATGGCCACACAGTCAGATATTTATGTGACTAAATGTACCAGAATAAAATAAACAGCCACACTTGAACTCATTTTGTGTGACCATTTTGGAATTTCATTGTCACACATTTGAATATTTATGTGACTAGAGGTAACTGGTAATTTTTTGTTGATTATTTAGTCACTTATAATTTCAGACGTGTGACAGATACAAATAAGTTTGAAACATTAGTCACACTATATATGTACATATGTGACAAATATATGTTACACAATTGAACAATGTGACGAAAATCCATATATGGTCACATGAAGTAATTGTGTATGTGGCTAAATCATATAATCAAGTTTGTCACACATTATTTAAAAGTGACTGCTATTTTTTGCTGAATATTTAGCCACATAAGAATTTGAAATGTGTGACAACTGAAAAGTAAGTTTAAAGCATTAGTCACGATATATATTTAAAAGTGACAAATATATGTCACACACTTGAACAGTGTGACCAAATGTCATATATGGTCACACTAAACCATAGACATACATGATTAAGTGTTACTAAAATTCGATACATATGGTCACATAAGTTAATATGTGTGTCTAAAATTTAGTGTGAAAATAACAAAAAAAACATTCATGCCAAAAACATTTTGGCTCTTCCTTCTCCCTCTCATTGTTCTCGCTAACAATTTTCCCCAAAATATCAAACCTTAAAAATTTCCCTCTTAGATCTAAAAACCCATTCATCTCTCTTTATCCAATCAACTACCTAAAATCTCAAAACCCAAAATATCCATTCAACCCCCATATCCCTAAAAGCCACAACTTCCCACCATCTTGTCCTGCCTCATCTCGAACGAACACCACCACATCCTATTGCCATTTTTCATCAGCCACCATTTTAGATCTAAGGTTTTCATTTTTGCGCTTGACGTTAGTTCTGATTATCACATTCATCGAGTTTTGTAAGCTTCTTTTATTCCCTTGATAGAGTTAGTTTACATTGTTTACTAATTTCTACTGGTAGCAAATTTGGTGGATTGAGTAATGACCTAATGGGTCAAAACAATAAGTTTGGTACAGGATGGGTTGACCCTAACAACTTTTTTATCAAAAAAGTTGTTATAATTAATATTTGGTTTGTTTAATTCTCAGACTTGTTAGTTCAGCAATTATCTAGTTTGTTTGGCATAAAGATAATTTAGAAGGTTTCTTGTATTAAAAATACACTCTTAGCAACTTACAACTTGTTTGAACCCTTTTGATCCATTTTCATTAAGGTCTTTTCTTATGTTACTCGTTTGACCTATTTGATCCGTTTCATTTGAAGCTATTTTTTCAGTGTCACCTGTTTAACCCATAAGAGATAAAACATAAGTAGAACCGGCCCACTAAATGTGACGAAATTGTCGCACCTACTAACTTCTGTAATTCTAATACTCCGTAATTCCTTGCAGTGTTTTCACTTTTCGGCATGAAGTGTATGGTTTACACGTGAGTGAGATACTGATGTTTGTTTATTGTTCGATATATATTATCTGTCTTTTTTTCTTTTCTTATAGAAATGCTTTGTTTAAATCATTGCAGGTTGGTATTTTTGGATGGATTCTTGTGACGGGAACTTTTGTATTGTGTGGTGTGTTCCTTGTTCTGCACAAGTAAGTTTGGGTTTTTAATGTGTATTGAGTTTATGAGTTATGCTCTTTTACTGCTGTGTCGTTCTGAAATTGAGCAAATTCGGGCATAAACTGCCACATATCATGTTTACTTTTTACATTTACATTAACCATAAATCCAAAACCGCACTGTTTTGCAAAGGTTTGATTGCCGAAGAAAGTAGACTTTGTTTCAGTTCCTGTTTTGGGATACCAACTTTGTTTTTCCCCATAAAAGCCCAAACTGTTTTGAAATTTTGATCCAAGGTAATCCACCAAAGGTGATAGGTAAAATTGCTAATCTAGCGTATGACGATGTCGGAATCATTAATAATGCAGTTTTCTTTACATGGCTGAGAAACTAGTTACCTGCTTTAAGGTCGAAATCACCTTGCATTATATAATATACTAGGGAATTTGAGGGTTCTATGGGTGAAAACAAAGATGTTTACCACGAAATAGAGATTTGACCAATGTCGGTTACATTTTACTCATCATAGTCTTATATATGTTTGGCCTTCCCATGAAAATGATTACTAGAAACCTATGGAAAGACGAGGACATTCAAAATAATTTAATTAAAATGTACAAGTTTATTAATCACCAAAACACTTGCCTTCGTCTACAAAAAAAGTTCCTGATATATGATATTCGCACATGATTGATATTTTACCACTAATAATGTTTTTGTTGTATTAGTGTAACTGCAGACACTTGTGTGTCGATGAATCAGTGGGTTGAGAACCCAACTTCTCATACGGTTTTAGATGATATTCTTCCATATGTAGACAATGCCACTGCTCTAGAAACTTTAATGAAAAGTAGAGAAGTCACTTCTTAACTTGTTAATGTCATCAATCAAGTCATCACAATCGTCACTAATATAAATTTTGCCCCTAACTTTACGCCTCTCTTCTTTAATAAGTCTGGACCGTTTATGCCGCTCCTTTGCAATCCATAAAAACCGGACTTCAGTGATCGAGTTTGTGACCCTAAAGAAGTCCCATTGAACAACGCCACACAGGTATTCATATTTGACTTATTCAGATTTAGTAAGTTTCATATTGACTTCTGAGGTCTAAACTAGCCTTTTTTTTAAAATCATAATATTGAGGTGGTTTCAGTATTCGAGGCCTACTGCTTTTATTAGCATCTTTTTTAATACAGCTTAGTATGGTTGCATATTGTTTGTTACCTATGTGAAGAAGTTTAGATGAGTTTTTGATGTTAGAAATTATCGAACTTGACCTCAAAGTCAAACTTTCATATTTTGTTTCATAATTATGCATGTTCATACGTTACTGTCTAGTTTCACCTTTTTAGTAAATTTATCTTAATGTGATTGGGACTTCTTAATATCTTGTATCACATAGACCCCCTTCACAATAATGCGTATTAACATTGACAACTGACATTGACAACGAATGATTATATAAATGTAGTGTTCCAGCTCTTATAACTGTATTATTCCAGCTCAGTTTAAAAGATAAAAGTATTAACATCTAGTTTGGTTCAAAAATTGAACTAAACAATGAATCAAACAATGGGTGTTTTAGGCCCATTGTTATTTATTAAGAGGCTTAGCACAAGCTATTTTTTTAAATTGTATTGACTTATTATTGATGCAATGATAACTTTAGTTGACGCTATAACCACTTTAAACGAACTAAGTTTAAAGTGGAGCCATAGGACCACATAGTTACAAAATATTCTCTATGTTGTTCTTGGATTCGAATATCTTTTTCGTTGACATCAAACTCAGCAGTTCAGCAGTTTGCTTATTTAATCCGTCTGATTGTTGGCATTTAACACTTAATAATCCCTTACTCGTAGGTCTTTACCTCCCCTACATGCAGTTGGTCTCAATTTTGTTCCGCGACTCTGTAAGTATTTGTGTATTTGTTTGAGCAAACGGTTCATTATGGATGTTGGTTTTTTTGTAACTAATGAAACCTTTTGTAACTAATGAAACCTTTTCTTTTCATATAGGTTTATGAGGAAACTAAGGGTAGAGCTAAAGATGCAGTGATTTCCCTTGTAAGTTCTATTAATATGCTCATTCATTATTTATCTACTGTTATGTAAAGTTGGAATGAACAATGCTCCTGATTCAGATTAATCAAGAACGCGAAGGCAAGCAGATCGACAGAGCATTATTAAACAATGTTCTTGGTATATATGTCAAATTGGGATGGGACAAATGGAGCACTATGAAAGAGACTTTGAAGCTTTTATGCTTGCTGATTCTGCTAATTACTATGCTCGAAAAGCATCAAATTGGATTAAGGAAGATTCTTGTCCTGATTACATGCTCAAGGTACAGTTGGTTAAAAGCTTTTACCTTCATTGCTGCTGCTTTTGTTGTTTATGATGTTCATCATTATCACTTGTAGCATTACTCTCTTATGTTTAGTTTCATCACGTTTGATGATTTTATTTAATGGACCACAGGCAGAGGACTGCTTAAAGAAGGAAATTGACAGAGTCGATCACTATTTGCACTCTAGAAGTCGGCCAAAGCTCATAGAGGTTAGTCTTTCTGATATATGTACAGAGTTGCAAATATATGGGCATAAATTCAGGCCACCTAATAATTACTAGTCTCTCTGAGCTAAAGGGTGAATGCAGAGATATATACCAAGTGTATACTTTATGCTGCTAATGCAAGACTTAATGCTGCCAGTAGTAATCTCATATGTTAATGCTGCTATTGATACTACTGCTATTGGGTTTAAAAGAAGTTAGTGCTGCCAAGTATATATCTGTGCTGTCAAAGTGTTATATAAATACTATACTCATCTAGTAACTTTAACACTTGCATTAGAACATGAATTCATTTAGGTCCTGGTTGCATTTTCACCTTGACTGCAATTGCCAAATGGGAGTGTAGCTCATATGGTAGAGCGCTCGCATTGCATGCGAGAGGCACGGGGTTCTATTCCCCGCACTTCCTTATTTTTTTGTTGTGTGACTAAATATTACAAAACGCCACACAAACATAAAATTCTTGTGGGCATTGGATGAACAATAGTCACAAAAAATGCACGTCACAAAAAATGCACATTTACTTGGCTATGATTCATTAGTCACACTAATACACTTTTCTTCTATTTAAACACCATTTGTCACTACTTATTAACACTTTTGGTCCTATATGATTAGTTGCTTTGTGACTAAATTTCCCAATAAAATATGATTTGTGTGGGCATAGATATATACAAATAGGTCACACAAACTTTAAATTTTTTGTGGCCTTTTGGTATGATCAATAGTCATACAAAATACACATTTCTTCAATTTAAACACCATATGGTTAACACGTTTCACACCTTTTGGTCACTTTACGCTAGTTGTATGTGACTAATTACCCAAAACAAAAAAGCTTTGTGGTCTAAATATTACAAAAGGTCACACAAACATAAAATTCATGTGGCCATTGGATGAACAATAGTCACACAAAATACACATTTCTTCACTTTAAACACCATATGGTCACACATATTAACACTTTTGGCCACTCTATGTTTAATTGTATGTGACTAAATATACAAAAAAACATGCTTTGTTGGTTGTACATTGTTTACGGTCACTAAATTGTACCTATTTAGTCACACAAAAAACATGGATACGGACACTAAAGCTTTCTTATGTGTGACTAACTCGAATGCGTGACCGTAGGTGACCTACGGCCGCGCGACCTTTTATCACACACGAAACTTTTCGCGTGTGTGACTATATGTATATAGTCACACATTCTTGGTGTGACCAATAACACTTTTTGTACTAGTATGTACGAATCTTGGATACATCCAAAATTTTACCATACTATCAACATTCTTCACCATATTATCAAAGATATACTTGGAAAAGTTAAAATTATAGTTTGTGGCTAAGCAAATTATTGCAGAGGCCATAGTGCTACTAAATTCGTTCCATACAGTAGTCTTAGCACTTAGGCATTGCAAAATTGTATGAATTAAGAACTTCCATTAAGGAGAAAAGAATGCCTTGTAAAATGTAAGCTTCTAAGAAAGTTTTTCATACCCCATGCGTGTAAGTTGTTCAAAAATTACATCATTTGGCAGACAATCAACACCATTAGCATCTTCCAGTTGAAGATCTCTCCTTATTGTGGATTCAGTTATAATCACCTTCTTCTTATCCACTAGGGCTTGCAATTGTACTTCCTCATTAACCATTTTTGCTTTGACAGTATCCCAGAACTGTTTAATACATGAACAATAGATTGTAGGATTGACGGTTAAAGAATATTTGATAGGGTTTGCATTCAGAAAATCAACTATCTCCTCAAACCCTTCACTTTTAGTGGGTTTCTCCAAAAATGCAACTAAATTTAAAGTATCAGCAAACTTTAGATCCGACATTGTGTTGGGTTTTGATGAAGAATGATAAAATCGAGTTAGGGTTTATGATTAGAGAGTATATAAAGGATTAAAATCAATTGAATGAGTGATTAAAACCCTTAATCGAAGTATTTATGAAAATACCATCAATAGCATTAACGTTCACCAGATTAGTAAGTTATGGCTAGCAGCATTAACTTTTCAACTGGCAGTAGTAAGTAACCCATCAATAGTAACTCAGTAGTAAATTAAGCCTAGCAGCATTAACTTACAACCAGCAGTAGTAAGTTTATGCCTAGCAGTATTAACTTTGTATCACCAGCATTAACTCCAATTCCATTCTAATCAGCATTGCCATCATTAAATTAATATTTTAACTTACAAATTCTCTCTGTCTGTTTTTTATTTCTCTTAATTCTTTTAGCTCACAATTCTCTCTGTTTGTTTTTTATTTCTCTCAATTCTTTTAGCTCACAATTCTCTCTATCTATTTTTAATTTCTCTTAATTCTTTTAGCTCACAATTCTCTCTGTTCGTTTTTATTTCACACATCTCTCTTTTTGTTTTTCAGCTCACCATTTCTCTTAATTCTTTTTCTACCAATTCACTCTATCTATTTTTATTTTCACACAACTCTCTTTCTATTTTTCAGCTCACCATTTCTCTCAATTCTTTTTCTCACCAATCCACTCTATCTGTTTTTATTTTCACACATCTCTCTTTATGTTTTTATTCTCACTTATTCTCTCAATTCTTACAATATTAATTATATCAGCAGTAGTAAGTATAACTAACAGTATTATGTATAACAAGCAGCACTAATTATACTTAACAACAGAAACTTTTAAGTTACAAGTACTTACTCCAATTTCATCCTTAGCATCTTTTTCATTCCATTCCAAACATCCTTCCATTAATCATGACTTTAAAGATTAATCATTCTAATACTTGCAATCAGATATTGAAATCTGCTAACATCAAATGCTTTTGTGAGTAAATCTACAACATTCTAGTCTGTGTGAATCATGATCATCTAGATAAGCTTCTTCTCATAAGAATCTCTAATAAAGTGATGCCTAATCTCAATGTGCTTTGTCTTTGAGTGAAAAACAGGGTTCTTACCTATGCAGATAGTACTCTCATTATCAATATGAATCTTAGTCTGCATAAAGTTATATCCATAATCCAGCAATTGATTTTGGATCCAAAGCACCTGTCCATAGCAATTAGAAGCAGCTATATACTCAGCTTCAGTTGTGGAATTAGCAACCACAGTTTGCTTCTTGCATTGCCATGAGATCAATCTGCACCCTAGGAATTAACAACCTCTTGTTATGGATTTCCTATCTAAACTTGCTCGAGCATAATTCGTTATCCACTCCCAAGGATCGATGATTTATTTGATCAATACAGGATCCAGTGTTTATTCTAAGTTAGGACTTGCCGATCGGGCTTATCATCAATGCGAGTACGCGAAGGAAGATATCAAAGACGGCATTCAAGAATCGGTATGGTCATTATGAGTTTCCAAGTTATGCAATTCGGTTTGACGAACGCATTGGCGGTATTTATGGAATCTCATGAATCGGGTGTGCAAACCATATTTGGATAAGTTTGTAATTGTCTTTTTTGACGATATACTAAGTTATTCAATGAACAATAAAGAACATAAAGAACATCTAAATGCAATTCTAGAATTGCTTAAGAAAGAAGAATTGTATGCTAAGTTCTCTAAAGGTGAATTTTGGATTCCCAAAGTACAATTTCTCGGCCACGTGATTAATAGTCAAGGCATCCCGCCAATATCGAATCCATAAAAGATTGGGTATCTCCTAAGACTCCTACGAAGATACGGTAATTTTTAGGTCTTGCTGGTTATTATCGAAGATTCATTGAAGGATTTTTGAAAATTGCTAAGCCACTGACCAAGCTTACTCAGAAGAAAGTCACCTTTAAATGGGGTGACAAGTAAGAAGCAGCTTTTCAGACATTAAAGAAAAAGTTATGTAGCGCGCCCATCTTAGCTCTCCCTCAGGGAGCTGAAGACTTCATTGTTTATTGCGATGCATCGCATAAAGGATTGGGTGCAGTATTGATGCAAAACAAGAAGGTGATTGCTTATGCATCACGACAGTTGAAGATTCATGAGAAAAATTAATACTACTCATGATTGGAAAAACTTGGTGCAGTGGGTGTTTGCTCTAAAAATTTAGAGACACTATTTGTACGGAACCAAGTGTACGGTGTTCACGGATCATAAGAGTTTACAACACATTCTGACCCAAAAGGAGCTGAACATGAGGCAACGTCGTTGGTTAGAGTTGCTCAGTGATTACGACAGTGAAATTCCTTATCACCCGGGCAAAACAAACATAGTGGCCGATGCCTTAAGCCGTAAAGAACGGATTAAGCCATTACGAGTTCGAGCCTTAGTCATGATGTTGTTTGAATATCCCCAACCAAATTTTGGAAGCTAATAGAAGCCAGGAATAATAGAGAACATCAAGAATGAAGGACGTGGGAGGTTATGATCAGGGAAGGATATACCGAAGAAAAGTTGGAACCCTGTGGAAGGAACCCTATGCCTAAACGGCAGGTGTTGGTTGCCATGTCATGGTGTCTTAAGACCGTGATCATGCACGAGTCTACAAATCAAAACTACCTCAATCCAATCCAGGTTCTGACAAGATGTACCAGGACATGAAAAAGCTATATTGGTGGCCCAATATGAAGGGTTGACATCGCACTATGTTAGCAATGTTTGACGTGTGCTAGGTCAAAGTGAACACTCAAAGGCACATCGGGTTTTGTTGGTACAACTGGATACCCTAATGAAGTTAGGAAATATCACTATGGTTTTTGTCATAACGCTTCTAGTCGTCACAGGTTATGACCCATTTGGGTGGATTGTGACCGACTTACTAAGTCTACAACCTTTACGCCAATGAGAGAAACTAATTCCATGGAGGGAATTAGCGGGGAATGTACCTAAGGAGGTAGTCACATGGCATGGGATACCGTCTCAATCATTGTGTCGTGACCTAGGGTTCGGATCAAAATTTATAGAGCACTTTAGAAGGGGGGGCTTTGCCCCCCCCCCCCCCCCCCCGTACTAGCTTGGATATGAGCACTGCGTACCATCCACAAACTGATGGACAAAGCGAGAGAACTATCCAAACTCTCGAGGATATGCTACGTGCTTGTGTGATCGACTTTGGGAATGGTTGGGTTAGACATTTGCCACTAGTTGAGTTTTCTTACAACAATAGTTGTCACGCTAGCATCAAGGCTGCACCGTTTGAGGCACTTTACGGACAAAAGTGTCGTTCACCTATTTGTTGGGCCGAGGTTGGAGAAGTTCAACTCACCGGTACAAAAATAGTTCAAGAGACGACCGAGAAGGTCATCCAGATCAAACAAAGAATGCAAGCCGCCCGTGACCGACAAAAGAGTTACGCCGATTTAAAGCGTAAGCCGATGGAATTTCAAGTTAGGGATAGAGTTACGCTTAAAGTTTCACCTTGGAAATGAGTTGTATGTTTTGGCAAACGGGGGAAGTTAAACCCTAGATATGTTGGACCCTTCAAAGTGTTGGAAAAGGTTGGATCCGTTGCTTACAAGCTTGAGATCCCTCAACAGTTGAGCAAGGTTCACAATACATTTCATGTATCCAACTTGAAGAAATGTTATTCCAACGAACCATTATTTGTTCCGTTGAAAGGACTTCATATTAACGATAAGCTCCGTTTTATGGAGGAACCCGTAGAGATCATGGATCGAGAGGTCAAATGGTTGAAGCAAATCTGTATCCCAATTGTCAAGGTTCGATGGAACTCGAAGAGAGGTCCTGAGTTTACATGGGAACGTGAAGACCAATTTCAAAAGAAGTATCCGCACGTCTTCACTAAACCCGTACCTTCGTCAAGTGTGGTGACTTGAGCCTTGGGGACAAGGCTCTTCTAACGGGTTGAGACTGTAACATTTCATATTTTCAGGTCATTTACGAATTCAATTGTTTAATTAATTATTTTTAGGTCTTTGCACGTTTACTTTTAATTTTTACCGTTAAGCTAAATCGCGTAAACTAAAAATGAGCATATAACGTAAACGGGCATCAAACAATTAAAATTCTACGTCAAGTAAGTGTTATAAAGTTATTAGAATAATAATTTATAACTTTACACTTTTTATTTTTATTGGTTACGTAAAACGTTTACATAACGCAATAAAACTACATTTTGCATGCATGGCAAACCATAAACCCACCTACACTTCAACAAATACCCACTAATACCCATAATACTCAAAAACCTCATAAGATCTTGTCCTATTCAGCCTCTAGACAAAAAATTATGTATACATACACATGCACTTGGAATTAAATCAAACAAACCTCCACTAACTTGAATAAACTAGTATAACCTTTAACATTTTTAAAACCACGGGGATATTTTAAAAGTTCAAACATTGACCACGCAAGACCTCCTCGTGAACTCCAAGTCATCATATCCTTGTTTCCTGAGATAAATATGCTAAAAAAGTCAAACGAACGTTGAGAGAATTCATAGAGTCTTTTCATAAAACATAACTTGAACACAAGTTTTACTTATACTTTCATCTTATATACATTGTGGATCAAACAGTTTTTATATTTATTGCCACCAGCTCAGGACCACATCATGGCGTTAAACATCAACAACATATGTAATTAAATTAACCATTGAATATAAAACAATTTTCTTTGCACCACTCACGAGGTAGTCATCCGCTAATATACCTCTTTTATCTAATCTAATTCGTCCTGTTCAAGGGTGTTCCTCAATGGATCCAAAACCCGGACGGGGGATGTAGCACAATAGATTCTATCAAATGTTTAGCGCTCGCTATCCAAGCAATTAGTGGGTTCTGAAATTGGGACTTTATGCCGAGAGGTACTCATGCAAAATATAATCAGGATCGGGTCCAAACATACCTTAACAATCTTGTGTTCAATTTTCAAAACTAGCATGTATCTCCCTCGCGGGTTTGAAATAAAACGTTAAAAAGTAAAGGCGAGGATATGAACTAACACGAGATTTCAAGAGATCAGAAGTATAATAAGTCTTGAACAAGATAAAATACGTACGCTCCACCTAAAATACGTGACGCATCTTAGTTTATTTTACAGTAAAATTAATTTCGTAAGAAAAGTTTGACGAATATAGGATATGTTCCTAAGATATGCGCAACATGGCTTCTTGACTTAACTAAAGTATTTTGACTCCCAAATTGACATATGACCTGTTCTTATATGTAATTAAACATCTACCAAATTTCGCCATCTAATTCCGATTTTAGGTATGATTATCTACACATTTGTCATTTTTAGTCAAGACGTAAAAGTCGCAATTCTAGAATTAGCTCATGTTTAGGGGCCTGTATCTACCATCTATCTTGTATAAATCAAGGTATTCTCACCCTTGGAAATCCTTGAAGTCTAGTTTTCAAAACATTTGCCAATCACTCATACCATTTACACATCCATGGGGAAATAGACTTTGTAATATCCCTAAGTCAAAACAGAAAGTTGACTGAATTTACTTTCTTTTGCCATTTTAATCATTAAACTTAATCTAGGATAGCTATGGATGTGGGACGTCCAGTATCTACATGATTTTATCTACCTCTCATAGTTTTAGGTTTTTACTTAATTCGGAGTGCAATCATGACCTTTTATGCATTCTGTCCAGCAAGGTCAGAATTGACTACTTTTGGTAAAAAGGTCATATCTCATGCAATTTTTACATTCAAGTGTTGATTCAAATTGCTACTAGCTCATAAAACATTTGTCCACAACTTAGATAAATCAAATCAGTAGTTTATCACACTCAAAAATGTCAAACCTTCTGTTTACTTCTGCCATAATTTTTCTAATGATTTCCACCATGTTTTAAGTTAGGTTTAACCATTTTTAACCTAATCTATTACACACAAAACCCCAATAACTCTTGATCATCATATACATCATATTTACAATTACATTTATAAATGAAATACAAGAAAATACAAGAATAATGAAAATAGGTAAAGGTTTATACCCACTAAATGATGCAAGTGATGATTTTCACCCAAAACAAGTGTGACTCTTTTACACCAAGCCTTAAATCTTAACCCAATACCCCTAGATCACCATTATTCCTCCATGCAATGACCCTATGAGTACTTGAATTATCTCAGCCCCTAATGTGTATAAAACCTTGCACAAAACCCTTCTTGATCACTTTAAAAATGAAGTAAACTAGCTAGGTATTCATCACAACTAGCTACAATATTTTTGATTGAGTAGATTTTTGATGGATTTGGTGTTTGAGGGTGATGAATTTCGGCACAACAAGGGAGAAGAGAGTAGTGTGTGTAAACTTAAGAGAAACTATGGGAAGAAAGAAGTGGGTGTGTGTGGTTTTGTAAAACCATACATGCAAGTGGAATGATTAAGCAAAGACAAATGTCTTGCCTAATGCTTCTCCATATGCCACGCCTCATATGAGGTGGTGGTGTGTGGTTTTAAGTTTATATTTTATAAACTTTAGTGTTTAGGGTATAAATTTTAAGATAGGTAGGTAGTTTTGAGGCTAACGGGTATCGACGTAAAATATAACGAGAGTTAAGGCGAAACCACGAAGTAAAAACGAATATGATAAAAATAATTCTACATTAAACGGAATACTTTCCTGAAAAGTTTAATTTATGTACGGTTCAAGACGGATAATTGCTTTAAGCATAGCTCGTAATTAATTAAAACGACGATTTCAAATAAATGTCTTGATGTAAATGAAGTAACTTGTTTAAAATTTATAAATTAATTATGAGATTAGAAATAGTAGTGACCTTTAAATACGGGGGTTTACAGTAGATTCTTTACCAACATCGTCGATTTCTTTTTCAGAGAGGTCCTGTGCAAAATTTAGGAAAAACATGCATTCCTATCTCGGTACCTACGGTTAATTAAATAAAACAAACTAAACTGTATAGGAGATCAATACGCCGTATCCATAAACTAGAATGCGCCGTATAAAGACCTGTAAAAAGCATCTAAATACAGGCAAGTCTTCCGAATACGCCGTATCATGTGCATGAATACGCCGTATTGCCAGAACTGACAATAATGTTTAAAAGTGCATAAAAGTAAAGGACTGATAACGTCCAGACATTCAATACACCGTATTGATGTCTAGGAAGACAGACTCAATAAAAATAAATAACAATCCGGGTTGTCTCCCGGGAAGCACTTTTGTTTACAGTGAAGTCTTTAAGTTAGACTTTTCTTCAGCGTCTCTTCACTCGGCTCTAGTTACCATCCATCCTTCATCCATCATGAGAAAGATTTCCTGGTATGCTCGGCATGCATCATCGCTTGTCTTTGCCAAATCATCGTCGTCATCTTCTTTAATAGCAACATACTCTTCGTCTTGTCCGAATGAATACTTGATCATCTTGAATCTTCTAATAGTGCATACCGACAGTTCATGAGTTCACATAACTCTTCTCTTTCATCAGCTTCATGGTTTATCTCATGTTCATGACCATGGTTTGTATCATCATAAACGTTCCATCGTTCTTTCATTTGTAACGTGACTCATTATCGTTGTCATCATTGATTTAATTCGCCCATGATAGCCTTATTTCTTAAAGCATCTTCTTTTAACTCGCTATCCTTCAAGGCTTCGTACCATTCATAATCTTGGTAATGGAGCGAGTTTCCAATAATGTAATCTCCAGGCAAGTTTCCTCCATTACAGTATCCATCATTCTTCCAACTACATGTTGGCCATTTCGAACATCCTGTTTTATAGTTGAAAGGCTTACAATAATGCTTAACTGGTGTGGGTTCAGTCCAAACTCTAGTGTCAGTATGGCTTCAAACTTCTCGGTTTTGCAAACCTTTTTGTTAGGCTGCTCATCATTCTTATTGTTGTCTTTACGCCTCATTTGTCTCAGTTCATTCCCTTCTTCAATATCATGTTCGTCATAGGATTTGAAGAATGAATCGGTAGCAGTGTTACGAGGGTTTCCATAATTATATTCCTCTCATTCGTTATTGCTCAAAAACACTATTATCCACATATCTTTTATTACAATTTCCATTCATCCAGGAGTGGAATAGAACCTTTTTAGTTCTACAATTTCCATTCATCCAGGAGTGGAATAGAACCTTTTTAGTTCTTCAATCCCACTTTCTTATGGTTTTTGAATGATGAGTTTACTTGTGATATGAATTCAAGTGGATCAATCCCCTAATTATCCCCTTCGTCTAGCATTTCTTCTTTGCCATCGTGGGATTCGGGATATAATTTACAGAAAAAATTCTCAACTAGTTTATCCCAAGTGGTGATTTTTCCTTCCCCTCACTTATCCACCATTGTCTCGCGTCATCAGCTAGTAAGAGAGGGAAAACCTTCATGCGTAGTTGATGGGAGTCCACAAAAGGAATATTAATTAAATCAAGTATTTCAAGGACCTTAGCAATATGGTCCACCACGTCTTCATCAAACGCTCTATGGTATGAGTTACGCTTTAATTTTATCAAAAATTCCTTGCTGTGTTCAATGCCCACATTATCGTTGGTATCGGTAATGGAAAAACTTGATTTAGTTCGAGCATTTTCCACGCATTCCTTCAAAATTATTTCTGCCTTGATTTCTTGTAATATCCTCTTCAATCAACTAGCTCTGATAAGTATGATCTGTCATAAAGGTAAAAATATCAGCAGGATTTGCTCTGAAGAAAGATAGAAAAATTAAGCACATAAATCAATATTCGAAAATCTAAGTTTCTGATTCTGTATCAGATGATCGATACGCCATATTCAATTGATTTGAATACGCCGTATTAATCTTTTGAATGAATACGTTGTACTGGACAGAAAGTTGGATACGTCATATCCAATGGAAGTGGATACGCCGTATCGAGTTATCGACCAAAACAGTGTATTAGAAAACAATTAAACACACAAACAATTAAACTAACAAACTATTAAACAATTAAACTAACAAACTATTAAACAAATCCTAAGGGTTAGATTTAATCTAATGCTAAAAACCAAAATATCAAATAAAAATCAAGATTAAATTTTCACTCCCCGTCAGCGGCGCCAAAAACTTGATGTGTCGTTGTGTGGTTTGTGATTTTATGTTTTTAAGTTTTAAATTTATATTTTGCCGACTTAACAAAAAATAACACTTTAACGGGCAGTGTACCCGGTTAGATGGGAGTTTCGTGATAAGTAAGGACCACGTTTGATATCTTCCAGAATATTCACATTCTATATCTTGAATACAGCATATTGGTCTTCCTTGGATACGGCGTATTGATCTTGTTTCCTGCGTGGTATTTTGTAAAGTACAGGCATAGATACGCCGTATCTTCCTTGATGGATACTGCGTATTGGATGTCAGAATAGTAATCTTCAAAATGTCTTTGTTTAAGCTCCAGAATGCGTGCCTTTTTGCTAATCTTCACCAAGTACTCCATAATTACTGCAATTAAGTAACAATTCTTTGCAATAATTACATAAAATGGGTTGATTACATGGGATAAATAATGCTATAAAAGTGACGTTATTTGATGTCATCAAGCGGTCTAGCCAAATATAAGAAAACTGTATTAGCCATGATTAATCTAATTAGAACGTTGGTTTGTTTATTAGTGCAATAAGTGCTTATCTCGAGGCGGCATATCATTCTTAAGACTTAGGCAATACTTCTTCCTAAGACCTAGACACGTAGAATTCTGTCACAATTAAACGCACCCGCATAAAGCATCTTTTTTGCTGATTATAATCTATCTTAGGGATTAAAACAATGGTGATCTTGTTAAACCCTAGCTCGTAGAGACTTTACCCACTTACTGCTTAAAGGCAATTTATATTCTAGTAGTCCACTGGCCAAGTCTTTACCAATTGATTAAGAACGTACTCATTGATCCCAAGGGTCACCTGCCGGTCCAACTAAGCTCACTAATCTAAAGGCGAAGATAGGTCATTATTTGTGATCCTATTAGTCTAGATATAAATACACTAATAGAGGAATCACACGACATCTAGCTAACATGGTTTCTATTCACTAGACATTATTGAATGATAGGTCGCATACAAAAGCACGTAAACAAGTATAAATTGATAAACATAAACGAGCAATCAACGATAAATTTAACATTCGATATAAACAGATCAAACATTCAAATCTTCATAATAATGACTAATACCCAAGGGTATTAGCCCTCAAATGTCATAATCAATACAAGAGTATACACCCCAACCAAGTTAAACTAAACCGAGTTAAAAAAGAATATACCAAATTTCGAAACGATTACTAGAGTATAGGAGATTACAAAGTGTTTCCTATGGAATGAGTAGCTTTGTTTGACCTCTTCTGCTCTTCTTGTCTTCCGAAAATCGACTTTTATGGTTAAGGTATCGAAAATATGATTAAGCACACTTAAACCCGCTTTCAAGGTTTTCTAATTATTATAAGTTATGAAACTTGGTCCAATACGGCGATTCCGAATGGCTGTATACGCCGTAACGGGGTTTTCTGGAGTAGGACACGTTCGAATATATTTCAAAATATTTTTTACTTAAATTGAATAACGGCGTATAGACTCCTTCTAGGAAACGGCGATTGATACTTTGAATCCATCGTGCTTTTGTGAAGTGCAGGCACAGATACACCGATCTTCCTTGATGATACCATATAGGATTCAGAGTCAGTATCTTCAAATGATTCGTTTTAAGCCCAGAATGCTGGCCGTTTTTGCTAATCTTCACTAAAAAGTACTCCATAATTACTGCAATTCTCAAATATAAACGATAACAATTCTTGCAATAATTATACAAAATGGGTTATTTACATGGGATAAATGATGCTATAAAAGTGATGTTATTTGATGTCATCAAATATCCCCCTACTTGAATCCTACTTGTCCTCAAGTAGCCTTTAGAAGTTTATGAAAATGCATCCCTAAGGATTTTTTTTCCGTTTAAGCATTTATTCGATCAATTACAAGTACACAACCAAACACCTCAGGAAATAGGAAGATGAAAACACTCAAATCACTCAACTAATCTATGTGGTAACCATTAACTAATTCGCTCAATTGCTCGTTCCGTTGACGAGTATTCTAACATATGCTGGCAAGGATACACATCTCCACCCCAGAGCTAAGGAGCAACAAGTTTATGAAGGTAAAATGGGTTTTTATAATAAGGCTTAGGGTTGATCATTCTACAATCTTTCACCAAAAGTATCACACCAACAAAGCAGCTGAATTACACATACATAGCATTAACAACGGAATAGACATGTATGTTCGATCACATCCTCATTCGAGTTTAACCAAGGGTTAGGATGAAGAATGATATAGGGTGTGGATATTCTAACTTTCACCAAAAGTAATAAACCAACAAGGCAGCTGAATCACGCTTACATGGCCGTAATGACGGAATAGACATGCATGACTCAATCACATCCTCATTCGAGTAAAACCCAAGGTTAATGATTAGGAAATGAAATAAATTGTTGTTATATAAAATTCACAAAACAAATAGATTAAGTCCAAACAGATAAGGTACAAGTTGCTAGACACTTTTTACCGACCGTTACCATAATAAAGACACAACTATATACACAAACGTCTTGATTAAAGATAAAAAACAACAACCTAAGTTGGCGTTCCCATAACGGTCAACTTCCCAATCATCCCATACTTTACATACTTTTACAATGGCAAGTGGAGATATCTACCACTTTATACAAAACTTTACACGGTGGGTGGGGGGGGGGAGGGGGTGGGTGGGGGGGGGGTTTGTAAAGAGTTGGGTTTTAAATAAATAAAAGATTATTAGATAACTTCAAAATATTCAATCTGTTTAAGCTTAAACGAACCGACTATCTTCAAACTTTCCTCCTCTTTTTTGTTGTGATTTTTCTAATTTTTTCGATTTTTTTACAACTATACATAACTACGAATCTTGGTGTAATTTCACCATATTCACGATCATAAAAACTCCGGATCATTTCCTCCATGATTCTTCATTCTTGAATGATACATAATTGTATGGTATGTAAAAATACATGAGTTTTACTACTTTAATTCCCAGTGCAATGGTAAATTTTTTCCCACCATACCAGAGATAGAAAATGACACAAGACTCGGGAAATATATACTTTACACTTTAAGCAACTAGCAACTAATAAACGGACTTAATCTAAAAGGGTAGGCTAAGGTGTAACGAAAAAAATAGTCGGTGTTATTCCTAAAGGATTTGCTCTACAGGTTTTTCTAGGGTAATCCTTACCCCTTAAAGAAGAGTAAACAAAGGGTTTATACTGGGGTTAACTAACCAGTGTAGTTAGTTAATAAAACAACATATAAAGGCTTTTTGGGTGTAATCCTAGAAATTTACCAATTTAAACAAGTTACTTACACCACTAAATCCATAGTACTCATTATTGTGGTCTCAAATAGATATACCAAGCCAAGTTCTAAAGTCTACAACATCATCGGCACACTCATATTTTTGTAGAATTTAGGTAAACATTTAGAAACGGATAAGGTTAAATTATCACAATATCTAATAAGGGTTATTGTGTGTAGGTTACGTAACTAGTAATTTCACAAAAGTATGCTTGAATTTTTTTAAAATTTGAGCATAATTTAAGCATTTTAATATGAAAAATAGGACAAGTAACGTTCTAATTCTCATCCCCCCCACTTAAGTTATACAACGTCCTCGTTGTATAGATAAAACATTAAAAACGGGAATTTAAAAGAATTAGAACGAGAAACTCCCCTGATGTTTTTCTTGGTAGATTCTCCAAGTTGAGTTTATGAGCAAGAATGTGTGTTGTAAATGCGTCTCGATTCCAGCATGACACACATAGGATTCCAGATGATTGATACTTCACCAACTTTGTCGATTTCTTTTCCAGCGAGGTCCTGTGCAAAATATAGGAAAAACATGTAAAATCCTATCTCGGGTATCCTACGGTTAATAAATAATAAAAAAACAATAAACTGTACAGGAGACCAATACGCCGTATCCATAAACTGGAAATCGAGAAACCTGTAAAAAGTATCTGTGCGAGTCAGTCTGCTGAATACGCTGTATTATATGCATAAATACGCCGTATAGACAGAACTGACAATAAAGTTTTTAAATGAAAAAAATAAAGTATTGATAACGTCTAGACATTCAATACGCCGTATGGTATGGAGCGGATACGCCGTATTGATGTTTGGGAAGACAGACTCGATAAAAATAAATAACAATCCGGGTTGTCTCCCGGGAAGCACTTTTCTTTTAGCTAGTCTTTAAGTTAGACTTTTTCTTCAGTATCCTTTACTCGGCTCTTGTTACCATCCATCCTTCAACCATCATGCGAAAGATTTCTTGGTATGCGTGGGTTGCTTCTTTGCTTGTACTTGTCAAATCATCGTATTCATTTTCTTTTACAGCAACATACTATTCGTCATCCCCGAATGAATACTTGATCATCTCGAATCTTCTTATATTGCAAACCGGCCGCTCTTGATCATCAAACAATTCACATCTTTCTTCATCTTCATGTTCCATCTCATACTCACACTCATTATTATCATGGTTGGTATTCTCAAATTTGTCCCATCTTCTCCAACCTTCATTACTTGATTCATCATCTTCGTCAATTATTCCTTCCACGATGGCTTTATTTTGTAAAGCTTCTTCATTGAGTTTTCTATCCTTAAAAGCTTCATACCATTCTAAATCTTGGTAACAGAGTGTGTTTCCAACTATGTAAGCTCCAGGCAAGTTCCCTCCATTACAATATCCATCTTCTTTCCAGCTACAGGTTGGCCATTTCGAACATCCATTTTTATAATTAAAAGGCATACAATGATGTCTAACCAGAGTGGGTTCTTCCAATGCACCCATGACACATCTTTATTCCATTCATATATCCAATCATCCTTATATTCTTCATAAGTTTTAAATCCATCAATATCTTTAGTAAGGAAATCTAGATCGATTTATAAAAGATAATTAAATTCCTTGAAAGCCTTGCATGTAGGTGTCTCGAAATCAAATACATTAGTGTTGATCCTAAAGATTTTAGCAACTTCATCATCATCATCATCAGAATCGGAGGATTCTTTGTAAGTGAGTTCAACTTCATCATCACCTCTAGTCCAATAAATCCATAATGCATTCTTCGTATATTGATCCATTGTCTTATGGTTATAGAATTTTGAAGCTAACCATTCAGTAAATTCCACATTAGTCGGATCATACTCCATATTATTATCAGATCCATGTGTCCTCAGTTTTCGAAAACCATTCCATATATTTAAGTCACATGGAATGTTAGCAAGTCCAAAAATTTCAACCTCATAGGTAAACAAATCATCATTCATTATGCTCATCCGGTTGAACTCTTCGTGAAAAATTTCAAGTGATGCATCACAAGCGAACGAACCATCACCGATCTTAAGAGATTCAAGTTTCTCGAACTCCTCCTTGATTACCTTTGTCATTGTTACTGAAAATAACCAGAAAATTATCAGTAGAACCAGTTAGAAAAAGGCGTGTATAAAATTTTAAGCTTTACGTTCGAGTATGAAAAACTCCTTTGTCACTGTATCAGACGATCGATACACCGTATTCAATCGATCTGAATACGCCGTATTAATCTGTTGAATGAATATGATGTATTAGATAAGAAATTTAGATACGCCGTATCCAATGGAAGTGGATACGCCGTATCAGGCTATCGACCAGAACAGTGTATGGAAAACAACTAAACACACAAATAATTTAACAAACAAATAATACAGCAAAATACACAATATACAAAACTTACCTAATCTAAATTACACTAATCCTAGGGGTTAGATCTAATCCAATGCTAATAACCAAAATAAATAAGAATCAAGATTAAAATTTCACTCACCGGCAGTGGCGCCAAAAACTTGACGATGTTGTCATGTAGGTATTATTTATGTTTTTAAGTTTTAAATTTATATTTTGCCGACTTTACCTAAAACAACACTTTAACGGGCAGTGTACCCGGTCAGATGGAGTTTCGTGGTAAGTAGGGTGTCGATCACTAAGAGCGAGAACTAATCTTTTATTTTATTAATATTTTGGTTAACTAAACTAAGCTAATTTAAACTAAGTTAATTCTATTCTATGTTAAACCTATGTTAAACCTATGTTAATCCTAATTCTAATAGATAAAGAGGGGGTTTCAGCCTAAGAGACTGGCATAGGTTTGTGGTGACTTAGATCTACTTAAGACACAATAACACACGCAAGCAGACAAACAAAAGATAGAAGAGCGGTCTAGCTAAATATAAAATAACTGTATTAACCTTGATTAATCCAATTAGAACGTTGGTTTGTTTATTTAGTGCAATGAATACTTATCTTGAGGCAGCATATCATTCTTAAGACTTAGGCGTTACTTCTTCCGAAGACCTAGACACGTATAATTCTGTCATAATTAAACGCATCCACATAAAGCTTCCTATTTGCTGATTATAATCTATCTTAGGGATTAAATGAATGGTGATCTTGTTAAACCCTAGCTCGTAGAGACTTTACCCACTTACTGCTTAAAGGCAATTTATATTCTAGTAGTCCACTGGCCAAGTCTTTACCAATTGATTAAGAACGTACTCATTGATCCCAAGGGTCACCTGCCGGTCCAACTAAGCTCACTAATCTAAAGGCGAAGATAGGTCATTATTTGTGATCCTATTAGTCTAGATATATAAATTACTATATGGAGAGCCATCCCGACATCTAGCTAACTTGGTCGGTATCACTAGATCCAGTTGAATGATAGGTCGCATACAAAAATACATAAACAAGTATAAATTGATAAACATAAACAAGCAATCAATGATAAATTAAGCAATCGATATAAACAAACCAAACATTCAAATCTTCATAATACTGGCTAATACCCAAGGGTATTAGCCTTCAAACGTCATAATCAATACAAGAGTAATAATTCAACCAATGTAAACTAACTGAGTTAAACGAATGATACCGAAAATAGAACGATTACTAGAGTACAGGAGATTACAAGGTGTTTCCTATGGAATTGATAGTTTTGCTTGACCTCTACTGCTCTTCCTGTCTTCTAAAAATTGACTTTTGTGGTTAGGGTGTCGAAAATATGATCAAGCACACTAAAATCCCGTTTTTAGGTCTTCTATTTATAGGGTCTAGAATTTAGTCGATACGGCGTATCGAATGAGTTGGATACGGTGTATTGGGGGTTTCTTGGAGTCGGGACCACGTTTGATATCTTCCAGAATATTCACATTCTATAACTTGAATGCGGCGTATAGGCTTCATCTGGATACGGCGTATTAATCTTTATATCTTCGTGGTTTCTTGTGAAGTGCAGGAACAGATACGCCGTATCTTCCTTGATGGATACAGCGTATAGGATGTCAGAATCCATAATCTTCAAATGTCTTCGTTTAATCTCCAGAATGCGTGCCTTTTTGCTAATCTTTACCAAGTACTCCATAATTACTGCAATTCTTAAATACAAACAATTAAGTAACAATTCTTGCAATAATTACATAAAATGGGTTATTTTCATGGGATAAATGATGTTATAAAAGTGACGTTATTTGATGTCATCAAAGATTCAAGATCAAGATTCTCGTTTATTGACTTTTGTCATTAAACATAACGGTTAGTGTTTCTTACTTTATTTGTGTGTTAATCTTTGATATCAAACTAGATCTATCTGTTGCGTACTCGTAGTAAACATGGTTTACTAGTTGGTAAATCCTAACAAATAATGCCTGAGTTCTCAATCCCCATTATAAGGAAGGAATCTTCCCGAAAAGGAGAACCAAAAGACTCTCACTAGGTTTTCGAGCTGGTGCCTAGTGAAGTGCATACATGAAATAATTTGATTGCAAAAGTCTTAAGGTCGGATAATAAATAAAATAAAATCCGAATTCATATTAGCAAATTTAATAGATCTACCCTTTTTAAGCTTTATTAACCGGTAATATATCAAGATCTAGTTTAATTTATGTTTCATGACAAGAATGCATGGTGGTTGTCATGATTTTACAAATAAAACAATAAATTAAATTTTACGTAGCAGATCTAGCGTTTTTTATGGTGTGTAACCCAAAACATCAAACAAGTTGGCTCGTGATGCCACTAATGGGATTTTACAAACTAGTTAACTAATTAACTATGAGTAGGCAGCGAACTGGATCTAGTTTAATATTATGAATCAACACATAAATAAAACATATAAATTACTAACCTTTGTTCACTGAATAAAAAAATACAATAAACGATATAGATCTTGATTCTTAAACCGTTTGTGATTAAAATAACCACCTCCATGGTATACTTACACTAAACGTCACACGAGCATGTTATAATGTTAGTGTTAGCTTCACGATTACCAAACAAACTTGTGTTTTGTTCTTGGTTGCTAAAACTAAACCAACCGAATAACATAAAATGATATGCATTCGATTGATAAATAAAAGGAGAATAACAGCAATAAAAAAACCAAAGATTTAATATCTTTGTTTAATAGCTATGTAATTCGAACAGGACAAAACCCTTTATGGGTTAATGATATTGTTGATTGGTGAACAAAGAAAATCAAACAAATTAGCTTTTGAGGATATTAAAAAGTCGTTGTTATAAATATATACTAGTCTCTACCTGTCCAATAGACGGTTTTCTCAATAACTTAATAAAAGCGTTAACCGGTATTTTGAGTGTCAAAGTTCAATACGTAGAGAAGAATGCACAAACTTTGCGACAAA
>BQNB010034292.1:0-33540 GCA_026074375.1 Tanacetum coccineum
TCTTAATAAGTTGTTGCTTTGAGTCATGATTCATCTTGAATTATGACTATGAAAATAAGTTGATCTATGGTTAAATTAAAATGAGTACACGCATTCAATCGTATATCCATGTTGGGAGTTGAAAGTTCACAAGTCATAAGTATGAGGGCTTAACATATAGACTTATATCGACAATGATCTTGTTTAATTGCTTAGCTTGGAACTTGTGAAAAATCGAGGACGATGAATTTATCCGTAAGGACATCCGTAGATCACTCTACGGGCGCTTCTCATTCTATGATCCCAGTATTAATAAATAAAGAAAGTCAAACTTGTTAAAAAAAAATGAGAAAATCCAAAAATATTAGTTGTAGTTAGTGTAAATTCAGAAAATGGTGAAAACGGGGCTTACGTGTTTACTTCATAACATTGCGTGAGGACACACAATACCTTAGTTTGGGGGATTTGATATGTGCTTAATTACACATATCTTTTACCTCTAAAAACGAGCTTAAATGACCAAAAACAGACAAAAACTGCCAAATATTTGTATGTTTTGCATTTGTGTTGTGCAGGAACGGATATCTCACAAAAGGACGAAAAACCAATCAAAAAGAGACAAAACAGGACACGGGATGGAAAAGTGTGTGGAGACGAAGCCAAATCAAAGTAAAGTCTACTCCGAGAAGAAAAAGCAAAGAAAAATATAACTTGAGGGGTCAAAAATGCCAAACCCCTAAGTTATATTATCATATAAACCACGGGGGCTGATTATGCCAATTTGGGGAACTTCATTTATAAAAGAAAGAAAAGGGGAAATAGAGAATGAAAAGAAGAGTGATGTGGAGGGGCCTTTCTTGTACACAAACCAAACATTCCTTTAATCATCTTCAACCTCTCTCTGTCACAACCCAACTTGTATAAACCCTTTCCCCAGCTTTCCCGCCAATACCAAAACCAGCCAGCACCCTGTTTTTGCTCCCATACTTCTCTGCAAAAAATCACTCAACACCCTACTACTACCCCCCAGCTTTATAAAGTCCATGTTGGCAATCCCTCTCCATTCCCAAAGCATTTCGATGGCTGAGATTGTCTCCAAAGAAGCTCAAAAGAAATCAAAGGCTGGGATTTGCTTTAGATTCACCTCACACAACTAGCACACTTTGTTTTTGCTCTTCAAAAGAAGCACAAGCTGCAAGGAAGACTTCGGCTATAAATAGACTCATTGTAAACCTTTGAAAAAAGTTAGTAACTAGTTTTTTTTCTTTAATTTTTAATATAACTTAGCTTGTTTTTAATTATTTAAAGCTTTTGCTTTCAGCTTTGTAACATTTCCAAGTTTTAATGCAAGTTTGAAGTTTTTAAGTCAATTTTCAATACCAGTGTTAAGTTTCTTAATCATATTGTTTTGTGTTCAAAAAGTTCTCACCACAGCTTACTTATAAGCTGTTTTCATTAAGTAAAACTAAAAAGTTAAGTAGTTAAGAGAAAATTACAAAAATCACTCTCACATATACCACAGCTTATGTTATGGATGATAAGCCAGTTCTGGATGGGCTTATGGACTCTCACTAGCTTGTTTTATACAAGCTAGAGCTTGTAGATTCTTTGTTTGACCCTGTTTTGAGCAAGGGTGTAGTAAGTCTCTCTTTTTCTTACTTTACTTATCTATTGCAGAACTGCTAGTTCATTTTTTTTGCTACTTTTAAGCCTAGCAGTATTAACTTAAGCCTAGCAGTATTAACTTAAGCCTAGCAGTATTAACTTAAGCCTAGCAGTATTAACTTAAGCCTAGCAGTATTAACTTAAAGTTAGTACTGGTAGTTAATACTGTTAGTACTGTTGTAGTACTGTTGTGTTTATCTTGTTCAATTTAGCTTAATTTCTTTTTGTATTTGCTTATTTAGAGTCAGTTTAGCTTATTTAATTTGTCTTAAGTTTATTTGAGCTTACTTGTGTTTTAGTGTAAAAGTTTTAAGTATTTTTCCCAATTCTAGCTTTTATTCTTGTTCTAGCTTATGTTCTTTGTTTATTTTTATATACATTTGCTTATCAGTGTTAGTTCCAAATCATAACCTCATCCTTGTCATATTCAAACTCCAATCATCATTCGTGACTCGATATTCCATCTCTAGCCTCGTTGGGACATAACGACCCGGGAACACTCTATACTGCTTCCGGTTTTCTTGGTCTCGCGGATCCTGATCCTTGTTGTGTATTTTTATATATGTATTTATATTTATTGATACATAAAAAGGTGTAAGTTTTCTGTTGAGCCAATTTTTGGCGCCGTTGCCGGGGAGGCTAAGCGAATATCGTTACGTTGACACTTGTGTTGAATCTGTGAATATTTTCTTAAAAAAAAAAAAATGCTTATTTAGATGTAGATTAGCTACTTATTTGTCTTAAGCTTATTAGAGCTTATTTGTGCCTTAGTGTAAAAGTTTTTAGTGTTTTGCTTTTAGTAGCTTTCATACTTGTTCTAGCTTATGTCCCTTGATTATCTTTGTGTTCATTTGCCTATTAGGTTTAGTACCCAATCATATTCACATCCTGGTCATATTCAAACATAATTCATCAATCGTCTTTCGATATTCCATTCTAGCCTCGTTGGGACATAACGACCCGGGAACACTCTATACTGCTTCCGGTTTTCTTGATCTCGCGTGATTTCGTCCCTTGGTGTATTTATGTCATATATAGGTAGATTTTAAGGGGTGAGTTCGCGCGTAACCAATTTTTGGCGCCGCTGCCGGGGAGGCTAGTGCTACGATTGTTATCCTACGTTTGATTTAAGTTTGTCTTATTGTGAATATATCATCTTTATAAAAAAAAAACACAAAAATATTTTTCTTTTCTTTTTACTAGTACATATCATATAAATCTAAAAAAAAAAAAAAAAAAAAAAAGAGATCAAAAATATAAAAAAAAATTGTCCATAAGCAAGAAATAAAATACATAAATTGGTAAAAATACCAAAATATAATATTCTCAATTGAGGTATTATCATAATAACTTCCGGTGAACTTATTGGTTCCCAACTCGAACAAAAGATTTAAAACTTGCCATTTGTGTCTCTTACGATATACGGCTCACCTTGAAACGTTAAACAAACTACAAAGTGGGTATAAGGAGGGTTGTTCCTTGGAACTACGACCCGAAAGGAGAAATAAGCTTCGCGCTATTCCTACTCCTCCGCTCACCTGTGGCGTTATCTTTTAAGAGCTACCGTGAAGTAAGTAGATTATTTGGTTAAGAGCTGTCTTATCACATTTTCCGTTTAAAATTAATTGGAATAAAAACATAGAACGAAGCCTAAAAAATTAGTGTAAAATTTCTTTTTATATTTCAATTTTGTGCATAGCGCTCGTATTGCATCGTTCTCAAGCCCCGTAACGACGACAACAGCAAGTCCAACAAACTTTGTTGAATCATCCAATCTTGAGAAACTGATAACCTCCCATAGTTACTGATTGCTGTAATCGTACTAAGCGCAAATTACTCGAAGCACCACCGAGGGTTACGAGGGATGCATCGATATTTCCGCGAAATCACGCGAATAACGTGTTGAAATCAAGCATGGGTCCTACTAAATCTTTGTCCAAAACAAGCAATTTTTTGAAATGATAAAGAGACCCACTCTTCACATCCGTTTAATTCCAACAAGATAACTTCTACTATTGAAGATCCCCTCGAATTACAAAATACGTCAGTATAAACTTATCTTTTCCCAATTTCTCTCGAAGGGGCACCCGATATGGCTGAAAAAGAACCCCCTCGGTCAAGTTGAACAGGGATGAATCTTGTTATGAAATATATTAACATATTCTTCACTCCCTCTAAAACGACAAAATCTCAGAAAGAAATCACGAGATTTCAGCAAAAATTTGATGAGGAACGTTTTGTGAGGCTTGGTGATCATTCAATAATTCGTTTGAAGGTGATGCCCTCATCATGGTTTTCAGAATTGCATCAACTCGATACATTCCTAAAAAGCCCTAAACTCAATGATCAAGAATTCATTGGAACTCTGCTGCTGGTGGTAACATTCTTAGACAAAATGCCTCGAGAAATGATTAAAAATCATCCGAGAGCAAGTCTAAGGTACGTCAATCAGAAACAAAGCTGTTGTAGCCTAAAATGAGTACAACTCATCCACCCCAGCTATCCTCATCTGATGTTGCTAGAACTCAAATACAGGTTCGGCAATGATTCACGACAGGTAAGAACCAACCCCCAGCTGTCCGCCCCCCGTAAAAGTCGGTTGAACAAAGTTGTGTAACTTGTGGGGATGTCATAGTCTTATCACAACTGTCCCACCCACATAATAACAAACATTTACCTGAACCATATCCAAGAGTATGTTCCCAGGCCGCTGCGGCCATTTCAACCAAGCTAATTTTGGTTATCGGCCTCCGATTGACTCTAAATCAAATTCCGACCTCACTTTTTTCCTCCATTCATAGATCTCATGCAAATAATCAAAACAATTCAATCGAGAAATTACTTCAATCAAAACAGAGGAAAACAATTCAACCAAGGTCATGATTTTATCGAACCCCATCCGTTCATCAACCAGTATTAATCAACCAGTAGCTCTTCAATGACCTGCTCCTCAAACACACGTGTGTCCCAAAAACAGATTTTGAAAAGATATGTCATCGAAAAAGCCAATGATGCCAGTATTGAGAAACAAGCAAAAAGCGCCCCCAAGTCAAAACCTGCAATCTCAAATGGCAATTTGATCTGACATGCTTTCAAAATTTGTTACTGCTATACCTTCTACTTTCCGGTTCTGGAAACTCTTCCTGGTAACAAATTGTTACCAACCAAGGATGATTAAAAAGTATCACTACCCCGAAAGTGGTGTTATCCACCAAGGACCGAAAGCAGTTAATCATAGACATCGATGTACAAAGACAACGATCCATCCCATGCCAATAACGGAAGCACGAAGACGTCCAACATCCTGTTGTTCAATTCATCTCGTAATCAAAATCCTGAGCCCAATGATGCACAATCTGTTTTTACATCCGTTCCTAAAGCATCAATTCCATTTCCATCAAGAAGAAATGATGAAAGGCGCAAGGAAAAAGCTAACGACCAAATCGAGAAATTTTATGAAATCTTTAGAGATTTAAGTTTCGAGATTAGCTTTACCGATGCCTTGATGCTCATGCCTAAATTTGCTTCGACTTTAAAAACTTTGATTGGAAACAAAGAAAAATTGAGCGAATTGGCAAGAACTCCTTTGAATGAGAACTGTTCAGCGGTCATCCTCAACAAGTTACCAAAGAAACTTGGAGACCCTGGCCGATTTCTGATTCCATGTGAATTTACGGGGATTACTACATGCAACGCATTGGCCGATCTTGGTGCGAGCATTAATCTCATGCCTTATTCTGTATGGAACAATCTATCTCTTCCTGAATTGACTCCAACCTGCATGACATTAGAACTGGCTGACCGTTCGATCACTAAACCGATCGGTATCGCTGAAGATGTCTTTGTAAATGTGGGAAAATTCCAATTTCCAGCTGACTTCGTAGTTGTTGATTTTGAACCAGACCCCCCGAGTACCTTTAATTCTCGGGCGATGTTTCTTGAAAACCAGTCATGCTTTGATAGATGTTTATGAAGGTGAGATTACCCTTCGTGTTGGCAAGGAAGCCATCACATTCAATCTGGACCAAACTTCAAGATACACAGCTGATTACAACCATATGACGGTAAACAAAATCGACGTCATTGATATGGCTTGTGATGAGTATTCTCAAGAGGTCCTAGGATTTTCAAACGTGATCGCGAGTGCACATCCCACTCCATATAATTGAGCCTATTAATTTCTACTACTTCTCACAACTCTCACTCCTCTTCGTGGACAGTGATTTTTCATCTTATTTGAGGAAGCAGATTCGTTTCTTGCTCAAGAAAGATGAATCCAACTTCATCTGAAGTTGATCCAAATTATCAGGATCCTGAGTGGACATCCTGCATCTAGAAGCAATTTAGAACAAGAACCACCACCCCCTTCCAAATCAAGAACAATAACTGCCTGGTAGTTAGGAAAGAACTCAACTCTGTGAAGCAAACACCGTTGAGACTTCCGATGATGAACCTCCAGAGGTTGAACCAAGGAACTTGCACCTCAATCTTGAAAACGCATTTTTAGAAGGTGACGACAAGTTGCCTGTCATCATTGCTAAAGACTTAAAAGATGAGGAAAAGACACTCTTCTCAAGATCTCAAGTCCCACAAGCGAGCGCAACGCTTGGAACTCTCCGATATAAAGGTGTAGCCCAGAATTTTATACTCACAAAAATTCTAATTGAAGATACTACAAACCATCTGTGCAAAAGTCCAAGAGGGTAAACCCAAGAAATCCACAACGTATCAAAGCAGATGAAAAACTCCTTGACTCTGATTGATTTATCCCATCCCTGACAGCCCATGGAGAGCCCCTGTACATCTGAGTATCCTAAGAAAAGGAGGTATGAACCGTCATCCACAAATTAAGAGAATGAAGCTAATTCCTACTCGATTGGTCACAGGGGATGACGAGTATGTAATTGATAACAAAAAATTAATGAAGCACCCGGAAAGATCACTTTCCCATTACCATTCAATGAGAACGCAAAGCTCGAAAGACCTAGCAGGAAAAAAAAGGGAAACCAATACTACTGTTCCTCGAATGGCTTCTCGGGTTAATTTCCAGATCCATACCAAAAGATCAAAGAAAAAGACAACCTTTACTTGCCCGTGCGGAACGTTTCGCCTAATCGTCGCATGCCTATTGGCTATTGCAATGCTCCCTGGTACGATCCAAAGATGGTATGATGGCAATCTTCCACATATATTGAAAAACGATGGAATATTTATGGATGAACATTTTGTCTTTGGACTCTTTCTCTACGGCCTAACCCATTTGGGATAAAGATGTTGAAAGCGGTGGAAACACAATTTATCATTGAACGGGAAAAGAGCCCATTTCATGGTGGAAGGAAGGCATTGTACTCGACACGAAAATTTCTAAGTCAGGACTACGATGTTGATAGAGCCAAAGGTTCGAAAGTAAGTAGCTAAATCTCCCTCATCCGACTACTGTCCAAAGGTGTCCGTATGTTTACCTTGGGCACTATTGACGAAAAATGACCGGTTTTTACCGAAACGATTTCATTTCAGGACTTCTCGAAAATGCCCTCTATGACTCATATGCTTGAAAAAGAGACTCCATTTTCTTCTCTGAAGGTTATCGATACCATTAATACACTCAAAAGAAAATTGACTGAGGTACCGATCTTAATAGCTACCGGATGGGACTTGCCCTTTGAACTGATGTGCGATGCTAGCGACTTCGCAATTGGGGCAGTCCTCGGGCAAAGAAAAAACAAGCATTTTCAACCTATACACTATGCTAGCAAGACTATGAACGAGGCTCAAACTCATTACACTACGACCGAAAAGGAATTACTTGCCGTAGTGTATGCCTTTGAGAAATTCCGTTCATATCTTGTTATGTCCAAAAGCATAGTGTATACTGACCATTCTGCCATCAAGTATCTCTTTGCCAAGAAGGATGCTAAGGCAAGACTCATGCGGTGGATCCTATTGCTCCAAGAATTTGATATTGAAATTCGAGACAAAAAAGGAGCAGAAAATCTTGCTGCAGATCATCTTTCAAGACTGGAAAATCCTCACCAAGATAAGTTCGAGAACAAGGAAATAAATGAAGCATTTCCTCTCGAAACCCTTGGATCTATTGCTCTTAAAGATGATAGTACCCCATGGTTTGCAGATTTTGCAAACTACCATGCGGGGAAATTCGTTATCAAGGGAATGACATCCCAACAAAAAAATAAATTCTTCAAGGATGTCAAGCATTATTTCTGGGATGATCCCTTTCTGTTTAAAAACTGTGCTGACCAAGTGATCAGACGTTGTGTTTCTGGGCAAGAAGCTTTAGACATTCTCAAAGCTTGCCACAGTGGACCCACTGGGGGACACTATGGTGCCAATTACACAGCAAGAAAGATCTTTGATTCCCAGATTCTATTGTGCCCACCATCTACAAAGATGCCCATGAAACCTTTGCACCCATAGTGACATTTTCAACGTCAAGGAAAAATTACGCAACGTGATTAAGATGCCACAAAACTCCATCCAAGTTTGCTAAATCTTTGACATCTGTGGGCATTGGAATATGGGGCCTTTCCCGTCTTCAAGAGGGAACAAATACATACTCGTAGGCTGTATGACAACGTTGACAAAATGGGTTGTAAGCAAAGCCGCTCCCCACCAATGATCCCTATTGTCTGTAATTTATTGAAAAACTCTCTTATCCCTCGATTGTGCCCCCCGAGCTATCATAAGTGATCGCGGAACTCACTTTTGCAATGACCAATTTACAAAGGTCATGCTTAAGTACGGAGTCACTCATCGTCTCTCCACCGCATAACACCCACAAACAAGTGATCAAGTTGATGTGTCAAATCGTGTTTAAAGCTTATACTTATGGAGCAGCGAGGAGAAAATCGTTGCCTCCTGGTCGATAATACCAAACTAGATGATGCTTTATGGGCCTTCCGCACAGCTTACAAAACACCCATCGGGTGTACTCCATATAAGTTAGTGTACGGGAAGGCATGTCATCTACCGATCGAGTTAGAGCACAAAGCCTACTGGGCCCTCAAGCATACAAATTTTGATATTCAAACTGCGGGTGATCACAGGAAAGTTCAACTGAATGAATTAAATGAACTTCGTGATCAAGCCTACGAAAACTCTTTGATCTATAAAGAGAAAACCAAAAGGATACACGATGCTAAGATCAAAAACCGAGTTTTCAACGTTGGTGATCGTGTTCTCCTTTTCAACTCTAGACTGAAGATTTTCTCGGGCAAATTGAAATCCCGTTGGTCTGGACCATTCACTGTAACCCAAGTTTTTCCTTATGGCACCGTCGAGTTATCTCAAAACTCCGGGCCCAACTTTAAAGTGAATGGTCATCGTATAAAACACTACTTTGGAGGGGACATACCAACCGAGGTTGTCCCGGATCTCCAAACGTTCCCCATGGACCAATAAATTCGGGGGACGGGTCAAGCATAGCGACCCTAAACAAGCGCTTCGTGGGAGGCAACCCATGCTTATCCGTAGTTGTAATTGTATGAATAAGTGTTGTTTGTTGTGTGAGATAGCTTGTCTTTTCTATCACCCGTGTTTCGTGTTGTTGTTGTTTATTGTCCAGGATTGCCCGGGATTTGAAGGCTCTCGTGTCTCAGTTTTGTCTAAATCGAACCTGTTATCGAGTTCAAATCCACAGCATCATTTTGGAATCCCTATATCCTAACTAATCGACAACGTTTTTATCATTTGGCATCACTTTCATAAACGGCCTTTAAGGATAACGTAGTTAACCCTTCAAAAACATCGAGGAGACGATGTTTTATTACGAGTTTGGGGGGTATCTTTCGATTTAATTAGTTGCCATGCAGTCATTGTTTACAATTTTTCACGTAATCCGTAATTTTTGCCAAAATATATGCAAAAATACAAACAAAATGAAAAATTTAAAAAATTTTCAAAAAATAAATAAAAAAATAATAATAAAAAAATAAAAATAAAATAAAAAAATAAAAATAATTAAAAAGTGTTTTGTCACAGTTTGACTTTTCTTTTGTAAAATGAAGAATAATTTTTGGACTCGATCGAGGCGATTGAGCCTACTAGTTCCTCCTCAGGCCCGAGCTTTCACGAATTCTAATGCTTTGAATTTTAAAAAGGTGAAGAACCATGAAATATAGAGATAAAATATAAATTTATATGTTAAGCAAAGATTCGCCACACGAAACTTTATAAGAAATACTAGTGTTCTATTTTCTCCCATAAGCTACTAACCACCTAATCATACTTTGCTGTTCAACTAAGTCAATCGATGTATTCAAAAAAGCTTCAAATTGTAACTTGATCTTTAAAAGCAAGGTTTGAAAGATAAAATGCCAAAGAAGCATGAATATGAATGCAAAAATGCACGAATATTGTAATTATGCCAATGAAGCATACATTTGATCATATGGAGCAAGTAAAAGATGTGTCGTGATATCCCACTCCGCTAACCCGAGTGGGTTTCAAACTAAACGTCCTTTACCTTCTAGGATTTTGGTGTGTGTGATTATCTCACTTGGAAGAAAGGTCTAGGTAACAGGGTTCAAACTAAGACAAATACCGAATCCTTAGCCATATTAGGAAAAATGAAGGTGTTTTGATGTGATTTCCCACTACGCTAGCAACGTGGTGGTTTTCAAACTAAAACACGGTCGTTGGTCTTGTGATATCCTACTAGTGAGCGAGGCCAGTGAGGTGTACAAACTAAGCAACCACATTCCTAGCTTTAAGAACTTAATGAAAATGATAAATATGTGCAAAAAGTTCTATGGTTTACAATCAAGTTACAAGTACCGAATAAGTTGTGTTGCTTTGAGGTCGTGATTCATCTTGAATTATACTATGAAAATAAGTTTGAACTATGTTAAAACGAGCACACACATTCAAATCAATATCCATGTTTGGAGGTAAGAAAAATCACAATCCATAAGTATTATGAGGGCTTAACATCTAAACTTATATCGACAATGATCTTGTTTAATTGCTTAGCTTGGAACTTGTGAAAAAAAAAATTCGGGACAGATGAAATTATCTGTCAGGACGCCCGTGGATTATTCTAACGAACGATTTCTCTTATTCTAGTGATCCCATTGTTGATAAATAAAGGAAGTCAAGCATGTTTAAAAAAAATAAATAAATAAAAAAAATAAATAAATAAATAAATAAATAAAAAATATATATAATAATTTTAGAGTAGTTGTGTAAATATAAAAATTGGTGAGAACCGGGACTTGTAAAGGCTATTGATTCTTTTATTCCCTTTGATAAACGCTTGGCTACTTTTCCAAGTTATTAGTCGAGTGATTTAGAGATTTTTTTTGTTTCTCTGAGTGCTTACTTCATAGCATTGCGTGGACACGTAATCATCTAGTTTGGGGGGATTTTTTGGTAGTGCTTAATTACACATACCATTTTCCCATTTAAAACGAACTTAAAAGAAAAAAAACATACCAAAAATGGGGGGAACATTTAATTTTTATGTTTGCATTTTTGTATTGTGTCAGAAACGGATATCTCCACCAAAAAGTATACGAAAAACCAAGCAAGAAGCGACAAAAACTACACGTGATGGAAAAGTGGTGTGAAGCGAAGCCCAATCAAAGTCAATCCAACATCCGAGAAGAAAAAGCAAAGAAAAAATAACTTGAGGGGTCAAAATTGCCAAACCCTAAAGTATATTATAATGAAGCAAAGCAGGGGCAATATGCCAATTTGACCTCATTATAAAAGATAGAAAGGAAAAGGGATAAAGAAGAAAGAAAGATGTGGAGGGGCTTTTCTTGTACAAAAGCCAAACATCCCCTTAATCATCTTCAACCTCTCTCTGTCACAACCCAACTTGTAAAACTTTTCTCCCGCCAATACCAAAACCAGCCAGCACCCTGTTTTACTCCCATACTTCTCCTGCAAAATCACTCAGCATCCTACGAAAATCATTTCATCCACCCTACTATTTCCCCCCAGCTTTATAAAGTCCATGTTGGCAATCCCTCTCCATTCCCAAAGCACTTCTATGGCTGAGATTGTCCCCAAAGAAGCTCAAAAGAAATCAAAGGCTGGGATTTGCTCATTCTCTTCCTCACACAACTAGCACACTTGGTTTTATCTCTCCAAAGAAGCACAAGATGCAAGTCCAATACTTCGGCTATATATAGAGCTTCTTGTAAGCCTTTGAGGCATCTATCTTAGAATCTAGTTTTTAGTTTTTAATTTAACTTAGCTTATTTTCAAGTTATTTACAGTTTTTACTTTCAGCTTGTAACACTTTCAAGTTTTAATGCAAGTTTGAGTTTTTTAAGTCAATTTACAACACCAGTGTTAAGTTTCTTAATCATATTGTTTTGTGTTCAAAAACATCTCACCACAGCTTACTCATAAGCTGTTTTCATTAAGTAAAGAGAAAAAGTTAAGTAGTTAAGAGAAAATCACAAATATCACTCTCAAATATACCACAGCTTATGTTATGGATGATAAGCCAGTTCTGGATGGGCTTATGGACTCTCACTAGCTTGCTTTATGCAAGCTAGAGCTTGTAGATTCATTGTTTGACCCTGTTTAGAGCAAGGGTTTGAGTTTATGTGGGTGAAAGTCTATACTCTCCATTCTCTCATTTATTTCGTACTTTTAAGCAGAAACTGCTAGTTATAAGTTAACACTGCTAGGCCATTTTAGCTTATTTAAGTGCTTAATCTTAATCATAATTGCTTATAAGTGTCTTATTTTGTTGATAGATAGTCTGTTTTTAATTAATTTGAAAGAAAAAATGATTTTTAAGGGGTATTTTCAACTAGCAGTACTAACCTTAAGTTAGTACTGCTAGTTCATTTTCTTGGATTTCAAAGGTAGCAGTACTAACTAACACTAGCAGTACTAACTCCAAGTTAGTACTGTCAGTTAAAACTGTTAGTACTGACAGGTCATTTTAGCTTATCAGCTTATATTTCAGCTTGTATTAAGATTTCTAGATTTTAGAGTAAAGATTAAGCTTATTTAGTGTACTGTTTTCAGTAGAACATATTTGTCTTTTCAAATAAACTTTATGAGTTTATCAGATTTTAGTTTTCTAGCTTATTTATCATTATAGTCTATTCAGTTGCATACTCTTAAGCTTAAGTGCTTATTTTGGGTTGTTTAGCCCTTCTGTTTTAGCTTATTTGCTTATTACTTTTCAAATTTGTGTTTTGTTAAGGCTGAGCAGTACAGTAGTTAGTACTGAATAGTTAATACATGTTAGTACTGTTGTGTTTCTCTGTTATAATTTAGCTTAATTTGCATGCTTAATATGCTTATTTTAGCTTTAGATTACTTAACTTATCTGCTTAAGCTTATTAGAGCTTATTTGTGCCATAGTGTAAAAGTTTTTTAGTGTTTTGGGGCTTTTAGTACTTCATACTTGTTCTACATATGTCCCTAGATTAATTACTTTGTGTTCATACTTGCCTATTAGTTTAGGTACCCACAATCCTATTCACATCCTGGTCATATCAAGACATAATTCATCAATCGTCTTTCGATATTCCATTCTACCTCGTTGGGAACAATAACGACCCTGGAACACTCTATACTGCTTCCGTTTCTTATCTCGACGTGACATTCGTCCCTTGGGGTATTATGTCATATATAGGTAGATAGTAAGGGGGTTAGTTCGCGCGAAACCAGTCAGAAGCCGGTTTTATATACCGACGGTGTTCATTAAGGATTTTTCCAATTTCCCGACCCCATTACTCAAGCTTCTTGAGAATGAATACTCCCGTTCAACTTCACCGATGAAATGTATATAAGCTTTTTCCAAACGTTAAAGAAAAAACTACCGAAGCTCCAATCTTGATTACCCCAGACTAGGATTTTCCCCTTTGAGCTTATGTGCCGATGCAAGCGACATTTTAAGTTGCATAGGTGCAGTCTTGGGGAAACATCATGAAAAACACTTTAGGCCTATACACTATGCTAGTAAAATAATAAATGAGGCAGAATCGCATTACACCATGACGGAGAAAGAAATGTTAGCCATCGTATATGCCTTCGAAAAATTCCGGTCTTACCTCATCTTGAACAAAAGCATTGTGTATACGGATCATTTCGCCCTAAAATATCTCTTTGCTAAAAAAGATTCTAAGGCGAGATTGCTCCGGTGGGTTTTCCTCTTTCAAGAGTTCAATTTCAACGTAATTGACACAAAAGGAGCCGAGAACCTCGCGGCAGATCATCTTTCCCGATTAGAAAATCCTTATGAAAGCGTGCTCGACCCAAAGGAAGTAAATGAAAAGTTTCCTCTCGAGACACTCCATATGGTGACTTTTCGTGGTGACTCAAGTACCCCGTGGTTTGCCGATTATGCAAATTACCACGCGGGGAAATTCATTGTTAAAGGGATGTCGTCCCAGCAGAAAAACAAGTTTTTCAAGGATGTTAAACATTACTTTTGGGACGACCCCTTCTTGTTCAAAATATGTGCATATCAAGTGATCCGGCGGTGTGTGCACGGCAAAGAAGCTCTCGACATCCTCGAAGCTTGCCACAATGGACCCACCGAGGGTCATCATGGTGCAAATCTCACCGCCAAAAAGGTCTTTGATGCCGGTTTCTTTTGGCCTACTATTTACAAAGATGCATACGAGTTGGTTAAAAATTACGACTCGTGCCAACGTCAGGGAAAATTTTTACAAAGGGATGAGATGCCTCAAAATTCCATCTAAGTTTGTGAAATCTTTGACGTTTGGGGCATTGATTTCATGGGGTCATTCCCGTCTTCACTAGGGAACAAATACATACTCGTGGCGGTCGACTACTTGTCAAAATGGGTTGAAGCAAAAGCGCTCCCCACAAATGACGCCCAAGTTGTTTGCAAATTTCTTAAATCTCTCTTCGCCCGATTCGGTGCCCCTCATGCTATCATAAGTGATCGCAGAACCCATTTTTGCAATGACCAGTTTGCAAAGGTCATGCTTAAATACGGAGTTACTCACCGTCTCTCTCATCGTTTTTCCATCGCGTATCACCAGAAAATAAAGTGTGGGCAAGTTGAGGTATCTAATCGTTGGCTTCAAACACCAATTCTTAAAAGGACGTGGGCCGAGAACCATGGTTCTTGTTCGGATAATAGTTGATGCACTTTGGGGCCTTCCGTATCCGCATACAAAACACCCTCAGTGCACCCATACAAGCTCTCATGTACAGAAAGTCATGCCATCTACCGATCGAGCTCAAGACAAACGCCTAACTAGCTTGAAGCATGCAAAACTTTGACTTGAGAACGTGGGTGATCATCGTACAAGTTCAACTCCTTGAACTAAATGAACTTCGTGATTCATAGCCTATGAAGAAATCTTTGATCTATAAAGAGAAAAAAAGCGGCTCCATGACTCAAGATCAAAAAACCGCGTTTTCAACGTTGGGTGATTCAATTCCTCTTTTAAACTCCTAGATTGAAGCTTGTTCTTCGGGCAAGTTGAAAGGGACCATTGTGCTGGACCGTTCACCATTTCCCATGTCTTTCCATATGGCACCGTTGAGTTATCTCAAAACACCGGGCTAAACTTCAAGGTGAACGGTCATCGAATTAAACACTACTTTGGAGGGGACGTACCAAAATTGGTTGTCCCGGATCTCCAAACCTTCCCCAAGGACAAATGAATTTGGGGATTGGGTCAAGCTTAGTGACCCTAAACAAGCGCTTCGTGGGAGGCACCCCATGCTTATCCGTAGTTATATTATGTAGTAATGAATAAGTGTTTTTGTTGTGAGAGGTGTGCCTCTTTCCTTTCTCGTTTGCTTGTGTTTTTGTGATTGTCCAGGATTGTCCTGGATTTTTGAAGCCTCTCGTGCTCATGGTTTTGTCCTTCGAAAGAAGTCTGCTATATATTAAAAATATTAGTGAAAAGATGATAATAATATAATCATATTATTAATGCCCCCATGGACTGATAAAAGGTTTGCTGTAGCTTATCGGCTCAACAACGATGTTACGCCTTCTAAAGAAAGCCCCCTAGTAGAAAATAAATCGAGACTGATAAAAGTTTGTATGCATCTTGCCGGCTCAATAACTGATGTTGCAGCATTCTAAAAGTCGAGGGGTCAATTGCATAACTGATAAAGTATTAATATTATGTTTGAATTTAATAAATAGAGCTCTTTTTGTTAAAATTAAAATGCTTTTGAACTTTGCCTATTCTATTTTAAGTTTTTTAAATAAGCTATGTCTATACGGGAAACTTAAGCGTTTATGAAACCCTAAGTCCATGAGTCCCGATACTAGTCTTTGTGAGTTGTCAAAAGCCTGGGTCACTAGCACGCAAAGGTTAGGATGTGCCAGATTGAAGTTGCTACATGGGATGCTTTCGCCTTCAAACTCAATATTCTCGGGTAGACGTAAAGCATAGAATTTGCAAAAATGTTGATCCATGGGTTGAACATTCCAAAATAGCACATTCACCTAAGAGATCAATAATTGCTGGAGTGAAAAGTTCACAAGTTGCAAAATTATGAGTGGCAGTGTTGTTAGCATCTTATGATATTTAACTGGTTGATTTTCATTTTAAGCTTGGTTTGGAGCAAGTGAAAAGTCAGGAACAATGAATTTATTCTTTTTGGGGGCATTCTCGAATCGAAATGCCTCTTGTTCTAGGATCCCTAACGGTTTTGAAAATAACGAAAGTCAAAATTAGTTAGTTGCTAATATATAAAAAAATGATGAGAAAATAGGAAAAATTCAAAAATGTTAGGAATAAGTGTATACAGAAGCTATTGATTCTTTAATTCCCCTCGATGAACACTTTGCTACTTTTCGAGGTAATTAGTCGAGGGGGATTGAGATTCTTAGTTTTCTAAGTGCTTACTCATAGCATTACGTGAGGACACACAATATCTTAGTATGGGGGATTTTGGTATGTGTTTAATTACACATACATTTGACCACTAAAAATGGATTACATGACAAAAATTTACACAAAAATACCATTGTATTTGTAGGTTTTGCATTTGTCGTTAGGCATGTAACGGATATCCTCAGATAGGACAATAAATTGAAGCCAAAACGAATAAACGAGCACGAGAACGAAAAGAGCATGAAAGAAAAGTCAACTCAAAGCCAAAAAGTCAAAGTCAAAAAGTCAAAGTCAAATCAAGTCAAAGTCAACCCCGGGAAGTAGATTTGGAAAGAGCATCAAAAACCGAACCCGAAAACCTAATTGCCAAAAAGTGGGCCCACCATACCCACCTAGTGGGCCCGGGGACAACCCATTATATCTTTATTAACCCTGTAACCTTTCAAAAAGGCCTAAGTCCTTTTTATCTATACCCGGCCCAAACACCAAGCCCAACACACTTCACACCCCGTTTTTCCCCATTCCATATAACACCCTCGTTAGTCCTTTAAGGACTAACGGTGCAAACAATTATAAACTCTAAGGACCAAAGTTGTATCACCCAAGGACCTTTAGTGCATATAATCATATAAAATGGAGGGACTATTTTTGCATTACCCAAACTTGTACCCTGATCAAATCGCTGGACATCGTCCCTATTTTCCGCTCTCCACCATTGTTATGTTCAACCCTCCATACCCAATTTACTCTTACCCCGTGGTTATAAACCCACTAAAACCCTTCTAAGAAGCAAGAATGATGCATGGGGATGATGTTATGCTCTGACACATTGGCAATTCAAAAGCAATCTTGGGGATATGATTGCATGGCAACTAATTCAAGGACATGATTGATTAAAGAAGCACACATATGATTTTGACGGGCCACGCATGATGCTGGTTCTCTCTCACACAAGGAAATGCAGGCTTGAAGACCCTCCTAGAATATCTTAAGACATAGTATAAATAGGTCCTTTGTAAGCTATTGTTGGTACCTAGTTTTTTTATCTTTCAGCTTATTTTAGTTCTATTTTAGCTTATTTTACTTTTTACTTGTAATGTTTTTAAAGAGTTTAATGAAATTTTAAGTTTAGTTTTAAAATCTGTTTGCAAGTTTTTAAGTTCATATATGTTGTTTTCAAAATCTATAAGCTTCTATATTTAAGTTTTATAAGCGCGTTCTGTACTTAAGCAATTGAAAACTTTTTAAGTTTCTTCTTGCTTAATAACTAGTTAACAAAAAATCACTCAAAAAGCTCTTTGGAAGATAAGCGTAAAATGGAAGGGCTTATATTGCTTTTACTAACTTGTTTAATACAAGCTAGAGCTAGTAGATAAGCTCTTTTGAGCTCATTTGCCCTGTTTTAAGCAAGGGCCTTTGTAAGTTTTCATTTTCACTCTTTAAGCTTATTTACTGTTCTAGTGCTTACTAGTGCTTATTGTCTGCTTATATTTGCTTATTTGTGTTTGCTTATGATGTTTAATGCTTATTATGCTTGTTTTATAGTTTAGAAATCATTTGTTTGAGTTTTCTTATACCTTGTTTTAAAATAGTTATAACTAGCACCAATCTGTTTTAGACTTATTTGATTTTATTAGTTTGTTTTTTTTTTTTAAAATATGCTTAATTTTGTACTTAAGCTTGGTTAGATATTGTTTAAAGGGGTTATTCTAATAACGTTTTAAAGTTTTGCAAGTAAAAAAGGCATTTTAAGTTTTTAAAGGGGTGTTTGGTTTAACTGCTTAAATGGGTCAAAGTGGGTTAAAATTGCAATTTAACACTTAAGTCAGTTTAGCTTAGCTTAAATTAGTCCAAAGATTTAGTTTGTTAAAATTTTTAAGTAGTGAAACTCATTTTTAAGGATTTGAGGAGTCGTGGTTTAAAACTATTAAGTTATGGCTTATTCTAGTTGCTTATTTGATTGTGCTTTGCTTATTGTTGCTTTTGTGAAGATTTTAGATGTGCTTATGATGGTTAAAGAGGGTTAGAAAGCAGTTAAATAGCTGCAATTATTGGTTTGAGTTTTTGCCAAAACAGTATTGAGTGCTAAGTTTTCAAAAGTTTGAGAAAATGCTTTTTCATTTGCTTATTGTTGCTTATCCTGAATTTCAAACTCCTTTTTGAGTGTTGATTATTGTTCTTTGAGGTCTAAGCTTAATCTGTTTGTAGCTTAAAAGTCCATAAGGATCTGTTTGTTTGCTTATTTTTAAGCTCAAACGTCGTGTTTCCGTTAAAAACTGCACAGTTATCAAAATTTTGTCTAAGTGTTGAGTCAGTATGAGATAGCCCATTTCATGAAGCTTTTAAGTAGCTTTTCTGAATTTAAAATGCTTTTTCATTGTTGTTTTTTAGCTTTTTGGCCATTCTTTTTAGTGGTATAAGTTTCTAAGCCATAAGGATCCTTTTGCTAGCTTATTTTTAAGCTAGAAAAGTCCCTCTTGGCCTTTTAGCTTAACAGTTTTGGCCAAAAAGCTATTTGCTTATTTAGGCTTATCAGCTTATTGCATTTGCTTATTTTGTGTTCCATTTAGCTTATTAGGTTAGATTAAGCCCATTTTAGCTTATTTCTTTAGTTTAGAGCTTATTTAAGCTTATTTGCATTTTAGCTTAAAAATTTCTAAGTTTTATAGCTTTTTGATTAAACTGCCATTCTAGCTTATTGTAGTTGCTTATTTTGGTTCCTAAGTGCTTTCTTAGATATGTTCTTTTATCTGTTCTTCTGCTTATTTTTAAGTTTTTCATTTGTTATTAGTGCTTATTTTGCCAAAAAGTTAGCATTTTTAAGGGTTAGTAGGTTAAGTTATTCTGTCCTATTTAAGCAGTTTATTTGTGTGTTATTTGTGGTTTATAAAAAAACGTTGTTTTACAAAATTTCTTATTGTTGCTTTATATGAAAAGTTGTAAAAAAATGGAATTTGCAAAAACATTTGGGAGCTAGGGGTAGCCCGGTGTGAGCAAGCTTCGAACACGGGACCTCTACCCTTTATCCCAAAGTGTTAACAACAACACATACCAACTTGCCCTGGGGTCTTTTCTCGTTTTATGTTGCAAAGTTTATTATTTTTACAATTTTGAGTTTCTTTTGTTATAATAAGTGGTTTTTACTTATTTGATAAGCTATTTTCCTCACAAGCTTATTTTTCCTGATTCTCACTGTCAATCTATTTTATTGATTTTCAGTTTTTTTATAAATAGTTTAGTATTTTTAAACATTTAATTTCATTAAAATCGTTTTTAATTCATAAAAAATTATAAAAAAAAATCAAAAAAAAATATAATTCTTTTTTAGAAAAATTTCTTTTTTAACATTTTAAAAACCTAGGAAAATATGATTTGTTTCGTAGGTTTAAATTGCAAAATTTTGATTTTTAAAGAACGGGATTGGAAATCTCATCATTCATGTTTTTAGTGTTTTTTAAGCTTAATCTTTTTCGTTTTTTGGTTGAGTTTCTTTGTTCTAGCTTTTTAGTCAATTAAGATTTATAAAAACCAAAAAGATCAATTTAGGTCTTAATTTTGATAATTTAGGGTTTTTAGGTCCCGTTTAGGATTCCCGTTTTGCGTTTTTAGTTAAAATTTGTCTTCCCTTAAGTATTTTTAAGTTTTTGCCTTAGTTTTCTCGTAGTTTTAGAAAACCAATCATAATTTTGTTCCATTCAAGCATAGATATCAAAACGACTCTCGGCTTTCAATTGCATTCCTCGTTGGAGAAACGACCCGGGAATCATACTCCCGGATTACTATAATTGTGATTTTTTTATTCTTACCCCTTTATTTATATATTTTTATAAGTATATTTTATATTTATATATTATATATTTTAAAGGTGTGAGTCAATCTTGATCAGTGCCATAACTAAGATTTTGTCTTTGAAGCTTTGGAGAGTAGACAAATTGGAGAAGACTTCATCATATCCGCCATTGAGATTGTATAAGGATTAGAACCACGAGAACCCGATAGTAGATCAATACCTTCCAAGTTTCGTACAAAACAAGTATGTTTCCTGAAAGCAACTTCAAGAACAGAATCCCAAAATTGCCCAACGGAAAATAGATTATGACCAAATCCTTCAACGTAGTAGACACGTGAAATTAAAATATTCCCCATTTGAAGATATCCATATCCTATAATAGCTACAAAATGATTGTTCCCGAATAGGACTGTTCTGATAAACATGGAAACAAAATGGATGAGCTTATCACGGTGTCCAGCCATGTGTTAGGAACACCCAGAGTCTAAATACCAAAGAATAATTTCTACAATCTACACGAAAAGAAAGAAGAAAAACATATTTACAAAAGAGTGGATCCCCAACTTTTGATAGGGTTCCGGGTTGTTAGTGAACCTAAGTGACTCTAAATTAGCTGACCTTTCAAGGGTGGAAGTTTTTATCCCAAAAAAAATATCTCAAAGTCCAAAATCATGTAATTAAGTGGATGACATTTTGTATTTATCATGATTTAGGAGAGTGATCCGTTCGGGATTGGTCCTATTACGGATTTGTTAGGACACAGTGTGCTTCAACCAGATATTACTGTGGGTTGGAGGATTGTCAGAAAGGAACAAACTAGGCAGACGTGTGTCATTAGAAGAAGAAGGGGGCACGGTTTTCCTACCAAGTTAAATGTCCTACCAGTGGGTATCCATTTAAGACCTACAGTTTTAAAGATCCATCCTGTTGGTTTCCATTCTCTTTTAACTTTTTGTTTTGTAGATTTAGCCATTTACTATTTTTGCATTTCTTTTCTTAAGATATTGAACAACACAAGCATCATGATTTGCAGAAAACAAACATTCATTACAAGATAAGCAAATAGTATTAGAATTCTTTGACAAAGCAACATTCTTAACATTCGCATTACAATATGAAACATGATTGTTCTTATTAGAACTAAACTTAAACTTCCTATGGCGGGCTTCTACTTTATTCTTTATGCTTCTACTTGATTATTGCGGGATCTTATCATTCTTTGTATTGCTTCTAGGCTTTGATCTGTAGCAATTAGTTAGAGCTTACTTCTTCCTATAGAAGGCACGATAGTGTTTCAGTTTACGAGTTGGTAATAGTGTTTTGCTTTTACCGTTATGTCTTTTGTGATTGTCTCAATTGTCTATTTCATTCTAGATGCATCTACATAAGGCTTATTGGTCTTTCTCTGGCTTTTAGTATGAGCCTACTTTTTATTCCCGCTTTGAGTGAAACGGCAAGAGGCACTAACATACACTAACAATTCCTGAATTCACGCAGCAAACTTAGAGGCATAACCTATATCTTCATCTAAAGGTTTTATGCTACTTGTTCTAATGTTTTTTGTAGTGTGCTAACATGCTCCTTAGTAACTTTTAGATAATTCGCGATGCACAACCTATCTGTTCTTAAAGTACGCGTTGATCGGTTCAGACTCAATCAAGCAAACCTGGGGCAAGAACTTTTGTGATTTTTCAATTATCTTCTTGGTAGTCAAGTGTGAAGTGACTGATTTTGATAAATCATTTTTCTCAACAACTTTAGGAATAACCTTTGATTTAGGAAAGGAGTTATAAATAAAGTTTAGTTCCCCGAAGTTAAAGGTGTAGAACACTTAGTATTCACACTTGTACAGAATTATTTGTTTGAGATTCAGAAACCTTCCTTTTAACTATGCTTTAACTTGTTATTTTCATATCTCATCATTAAGTTTTGTTGCAAAGAGTCAGTTTGTCGTTTTCATTTTTACCCGGTCAGCTTGATGACACATACAGCTTTTATATTTAACTTAATTTGTTCTCTTTCTTTAACTAAGGGAAGAAACCTAAAATCTGGACATGTTTCCTCTTCTATTTTTGACATCCTTTTAGAATCAAAAACACGTAATTCACACTGAGGTTTTGACTTTTTGTCTAAATAGATGTTGAAACTCATTGATTACGTGGTACTTGTCTTTGCAACTTTACACTTTTAGAATCATTTGTTTTAAAAAGATTAATTATTGATTTTTTAACCAAAAAGTGTTTATTTTCGTACTGCTGACAGGCTTATTAAGAATCATTAGGTTCTTTGTGATTTTGAAAAAGCAATATCAAGAGTTAATGTTGTATTCCTTAAGTTTTGCAAAACAATTATCTTAATTCACTTAAAGCTTTTTTGATTCTTGAATATCTAAAGCACAAGTCCGAACTTTTCCACTTTCCATAATTATCAACTTCATTCAACGAACGCAAGTAAGTGCACATAATATCACTAGCGATATTTTCTTCTAAGAGTCGATCATTGTTGATTAAAAGTTGTTTCTTTTTGATTTCAAAAGATTTTTTTGCCACAGAACATTGATCAACCTCGTCTTCCATTTGTTTAAAAATATATTTCATTACTTTAACCTCTATAATAAAGCCTTTTTCAAAAATTTTGAAAGTTGCTTTTAGGTTTTCAGAAAATGGTATGACATCTTCATTAAAAGCACCTTTTATATCCAATTGCTCCTAATTACCAATCTCACGAGGAGATAACGTAGTTCATCTCTTGATGCATTCATCGAACTTAGTGAGAAGATCTCGTGCATTGTTTAAGTTCCTGAGAATTTGACTAGTTGATGGGAGTTTTTTAGGAAAAACTTTGGGTTTTGAAACAGTGACAGGAGGACTTGGTATTGAAGACCAATAAAGTTGTTCTGCCAAAAATTGTGTTTGTGGAAAACAAATCTCATATAGTTTGTTTAATTTGGAGTAATCAATCGGTTTAGTATTAAAAACAGTTTGTTTTTCAAGCATTTCAATAGACTTTCTTCAACAAGTATCAAAGTTTCCCCAGAATCACACACAGATACATGATTATGTCCTTTTAGAAATAAACAACATGTCCATTATAATAAGGCCAGGTTGTTTCTGTCAAGGGAGCTTGAGAAAAGATACAAAGAATTTCTTGTAACCAAGAGTTATCTTGTGTGTTTCATCGTAAAAAATTTAGGGTTTTGGTTAGCATAGCATGTTGGCAGATTGACCATTTTAAAAACAATGTTTTCAAGTTCCTTTTTCACTTTTTCCAAATCCACAATTTCACTTATGTTCTTTTCATACTTTACAGACGACTCTTGTTTGAGTGTTTCAAAATTCTTCTTTAGAAATGCAATGTGATTATTTAATCATTCATTTGTTTTCTTAGAAAAAACTTGTTTACAAAATCTTTGTCTTTTTCTATTACGATATTACATGATTGTTATATAATTCCGATTTAGATATGCTTCTTGTTCAGAATAACCATCTCTAACTGATATCTAAAACTCGACTCTGTCTTTGTATCATTCAGCTCGCTGGTTAATGATTCATCTTCACTTTTTACTCTGATTTTACTTGTTAAAGTTTTTACTGAGATTTCATTTGTTCAATTTACAGACAACCTATAATTCTTTTGTATAAGGGAGGAACATAGTTATCTGCATCATCTTAAATAATGGCATATAATCAATTAAGAAATAGGCATCATATTATAATTAGCTATCTTATGACTCATTAGTAGATACGATGTTTTAATATATCACAACTCTTATATATCTAGAATTAAGCCACATCGAATCATGATAGGTGTTCTTAATGAAGGTACCTCAGAAGTGGGGGGTGGGGGGGGGGGGGGGGGAGTTTTTTTTTGTGTCAGAATCATAACGAGTGCAACCGTGTCATCGTTAAAGAAACCACAGGAGACCATTTTGCCTTGAGATTGCAATTTCTTATTACTCTCATCCCCACAGTCTAAATTATGGCAACAATGTGGTCTGCCTTGAAATTTGATTGCTTGTAACTACAGAAGATCCTCACAGTCATCAAGTTTTTCTAATGTCGCTAAAGAAATTCATGTTGCACTTCATCCAATAAACTCATGTTTTGTGCTTGAGCACGTAGATCTTTTCCTTAAACCATTCAGAGTCTTTCACCTTTTCCTTGATGTTGACTGCTTGGCCATGATGACCTTCACCTTTATAGTCATACATTCTAATTCCCCTTTTCCCCTGTATTTCAACTGCATTATATAACCCATGCTCCTGAAGCTTGAAATATTTCCACGCATTGCCTGCCAATAAACCTTGAGACGGTTACTTGACATTCTGAATCGTAACTTGCCGTTTTGAATTGTAGCTTGAGTTCTTAGATTAGACAATGTTCGAAGTTGGTTATTCATGGGAGAAAATTTTGAGTGGTACACCGAACTCAAAAGATCAAGATTTGTTGAGATAGCTTATTGGATCATCTGGTTGGAAGAATAGGTTCGGTATAGCTAAGGTCCGATATCAGGTTTGAATGTTTGGTGGGTTGTTGGAACAACTGTAGGGCATAGATTTAAAGTGGGGATACTGATAAGTTGTTAGTTATAAGAGTTGCTTTGATTGGTAGTGTTGATATGGTTGATAAACTTCAGATACTTGATCTTGATATTGCGTTTGATGACTGCTGTGTAAAGGAGGTGGGTTGTAGGTGTTTACCAACAATGCAGTGTCTATGGGGAAATCGTAGTCGCAGATTTCTCATAACTTATTTTGAATCTTTTTCATTCTGTTTGAGGAAAGCGTACAATTGATTAAAAGTTACTTTGTGAATATTTCTTGCTTGTTTAGCTACAGTGATAAACCTACTCCACTCGGGTTGAAGATGATTCACAAACTTCGTGTTGATTTGCATAGGTGTCATAGTCAGCGAAATCATGTTCATGTCATTGATTAGTTTAGCAAATCTCAGATAGTAAGAGTGGATTGATTCTCCAGGCTCAGATGTGAACTTATCAAATTCATCATATAGCATAGACTCATGTTCTTGCTTGGTTATTTGTGTGCCTTCCAAAATTTCTTTGAGATTGTAGATGTCAACTAGCAATCCGAGAAGAAGTATGTTAACAACTTTGATGTCACTGTCATAATGTAACTTATCATCTCCTTTAAGGTCTTCAAGTCTTTCTTTACGTCGGATGTCGGTAACTGTCACACCCCATCAGCGGCGGAAACACGAGAATACGACATAATGATTTACATTGCATAAGATACAAGATCATGCCATACATTGTTTGCAAAAGTTTATTTACAAAAGTTTACAATTTCACGACCTTGAAAAAAGTCAAACAGTTGTCCTTCAATAAAACACCCAAATGTAATATCTTGATCCCCAATACTTTACATTTACCTTTGTTAATAACACAACTGAAAATGATACTCGAAAACGTCAATAATAATGTTGGTGAGCTCCTAGGTTTGACCTTAAACCCAGTTGCGGTGCCAATATTTTCAACAGTGGACAATTTTGCAATATGACAATGAATATATGCAAACTAACCCATGACTTAGCATCCCTGATAATCATGTACGATGTTGGGAATAAATCTTCACAAGTTAGTAACTTTAGTTCAAGACGTATTAATACTGCTCAGATTATGACTAACATTATTAACTGAGTTAGTACTGCTAGTACAATATTAGTACTGCTAGTGTTAGTTTGTACTGTCAGAGAAGATGAATACTGCTAAGGAAGAGTGAAGACTTAAGACTGCATGAAGATATTGAGGTGTGTAAGAGATATGCATGGACTTATTCAAGGTGTATATTCTATAAAGATAGAAAGATATATATATATTTAGAATTATATAAGATCTTAAAAGATTTGTAGTTATCTTGTAAAGGACTCCATGGTGTATAAAAGGAGATCCTAGGTCATGGTGTAGAGATATCAAATCGATTAGAGTTAAAACTTTTGCATGCTTCAAGGGTATTAAACCCTAGTACTAGACCGAGTTTCTCGTAATTTGATCATTAATAAATATGAAGCTTTTGGTTACATCTTGTGTTCATTCATATTTACTGTTTCATTGATATTACTTCTAGAGTATTAAGGTGTAGATTCCGCATATACTTTAATATACACACAAAGTCTCTACTATTGTTATTTTGGATTTATCCAAGGTAACATACTCTTTACAAGCTAAAGAATCGATCAAGGGTTGGGATCAACAAGTGGTATCAGAGCTTGTACTTTGAGAAACTTTAATCTAGAAGTCATGGAATTTTAATCTGCATAGAATAATACTACTACTAAGCTTCCCATACTCAAACTAGCTGAGTATGAGATGTGGGTGATGAGAATCAAGAAGTACTTCTCGTACAAGATTATGCTGTATGGGATGTCATAGAAAATGGTAACTCATAGGTATCTGTACCATAAACAACACAAGAGAATGGTGTCTCGGTTACAAAGATGCCAATACCAGCAACTGACAACTGCTAAAGAGAAGACCAACAAAAAGAATGATGTGAAGGCTAAAAGCTTGTTACTCATGGCTCTTCCCAATGAACATCAGCTTTTTCAGTTCAGTACAATGCTGCTTAATAATGTTTTCTTCTATTGAACACGATTTGGAAGTAACTGAAGCCACTCATGCAACACAGAAGACACTTTTGAAGCAACAATATGAAAATTTTAATGCATCAAGCACAAAGTCACTTGACTCTATCTTTAACAGGCTCCAGAAGCTAGTTAGTAGGCTTGCAATTTTGGGTGTGGTTATCACTCAAGAAGACCTAAATTCAAAGTTTTTGAGAAGCTGCCGTCTTGAGAGTGGAGACTCATGTAGTGTTTAATTAATAAGCCTGATATTGAAACAATGAGTATTTAATGATTTATACAACAACTTTAAAATTGTTGAACAAGATGTAAAGAAATCTGTTGGTGCAAGTACTGGTGCTCAAAACATGGCCTTTATGACTACTCCAAGCACTAGCCAGTAGCTTAATGTATTAATACTGCTACTCTGGGGCTTATGAAGTTAGTACTGTTAGCTCTAATGTTAACACTGCTAGTCCTCAAACTAGTTCTGCTAGTCTCAGTGATAATGCTGTGTATACTTTCATGGTTGAGAATCCAAATGGTTCTAATCTCCTACATCTCGGTAACTTGAGAAAATTCTATGAGATGATTCTAGAAGAATGGGTTGATGTGGATCTCTCGTTGTTAGTATAAGGGCAAATGAGGATACTTTCAGCGGACAAGAAAACAATTTTTCAATATTGGTTAATTGATACTGCTGGGTATGATAAGACCAAGGTAGTATGTTTCAACTGTTACAAGTTGGGACACTTTGCCAGGGAATGCAGATCACCAAGGAACAAAGATAGTCAGTTCAGATATCAAGACAACACTAGGAAGCAAGGAAACAATGAAGACACATCTTCAAAGGTAATGTTGGCTATAGATGGTGTTGGTTTTGACTAGAGTGATATGGCAGAATAACAAGTTCAGACAACATGGCTTATGGCGTTTTCAGGACTCTAAGGTAAACAAGATAAATGCTGCACTAAAAACTTGTCTGGGAAAAAAAACTTTAAAAATCTTAAGAATAGTTGTGTGATGATTTGATTTGTTAAGCTTTAATGAAACTGAATTAAAAGTAAGTTACTTATAAAATGAGGTTTAGCAACTGTTGAAGAAACACTTGTCACATATAGAAAGAATGAGCGTTCTTTTCTTTTTTTAGTGAAGAACTTGAGTTCTTCAAAAGAGAGTAGTTGCAAAGGCGCCTATGAAATAGTGTGCTTAAAACTGGTTTGAACAAGTTAAGCAAGAAAAACGTGGGGTATTGATTTTAAATTGGAGAAAACGATTGATAGATGCCTCAAGAGCCTTGACAAATTGTAAGGGAGTCAGATCACTGAAACGTAAAAGGGTTGGGGTATTATGATGTTCCAACCACCCAATCATTTAATTATAATACTCCTTACAAAACTTGATTTGTCTTATTTGGTCTTGAGAAGTTCATAGAGCCTGAATTTAAGGTTATGGTCCTCGGAATTATAAACAATGAGTCTACCATTAATTGTGATAAAAAGACAAGATAATTAATAAGGAAAACACAATATAATGGGACTCGTTGGTAAAGGAATACAGTGGCAGAAGATGAGAACTAATTGTTGGTCTACTAAATGTGTAAAGAAAACTGTTTTTCATGATGATAAAAAGTTAGAGTTTGTCAAAACCTAAGAATAATGAAAAACGAGTAGACAAAGTCAGTTAGGTATGCAGAGATGTATAGATCACAAAAACCAAGGGGGAATCAAATAAATTGGAATGGTCAGAAGTCCAATCAACTTGGAAGTGATTTTGTAATGTATAACAAAGCTTGTTTTGTTTGTGGGAGTTTTAATCATATGCAGATTAACTGTCCACACCATTAAAGGAAAAGGATGGTGACTAGAAATAATTACAACAGGGTGGATTATGACTATTATGCCAAAACCTTACACCCTAGTACCCACAGGAGTATGGCTTCCAAGAGCAGTTTGCTAAATTTGGCTAAGCCACTTAATCACCCATAATTTTATTTTATTTTTTTATTTTTCACACAAACATAATTTATTTCATTAAAATTAAAAAATACAATACATAAAACATAAAACATACTAAACATAAAATAAAAATACGAAACATAAACATAAAACATACGAAACATAAACGATACGAAACATAAAAACATAAAACTACGGGGCTGCGTTGGGGTTTGCGTTGGGATATTTCCTTATTATTTCAGCTTGTTTCATCTCAATGATGGCTCGTTTTTCTGGCGGCAACGAGGAAGGATCGATCATGAGAAACTCCAGCTCTCTACACTGCAGCATACCTAGTTCTTTTTCTTTCTTCGCCTTGTACGCTTCTTCAGCAGCATCACATTTACGTCTATAATCCTAATAAACAAGTAACGATACAAACTCCGATTGACTCCCCCCGGTGCTTCCCCCAACGCTTGTCGTTTCAACCGATTTTTGCTTTTTCTTAGCCCGTTGTTTGTCGGCAGGACGCTCTCTTAGATCAGGATCAAACAGCTTTTGGAGATTATCTACATCAATCGGCTCCGCCGCATTCCATTTGGGGTAATTTTTCAAAATATTCCACACGTGAGGGTATAAATTTTTTTATCATATCGGTCGATATAAGCCGTCTTTGCATTCTTGACCAAGTCAGCATCACTTTCTCCGCTTTTGCGATTTAGATACTTGTAAATACCGTTAAACTGTTGGCAATCACCATGCATCCTGGTCCATTTTCCCGTCATCATATTTTTGGTACGGGGAGGAGTTGTTGTTCACGAGTTGAAATCGCTCATAATCAGGTTCCAATAGATATCTTCGTGTTGGTCTTTTCCGATATTCGCGTCCTGCGAGTGCTCGATCCAAGACTCGGCTAGCAAGATTTATTCGTTGTTACTCCAACGGGTAATCGATCGCCTTGATGCCATTTCATCATCTTCATCGTCCTCGTCCAAATCGACAACGGGTTGTTTCCCCGTCCTTTTCTGTTTATGCTTAGCTTCACGGGGTTCTTTGGCTTGTGGTACTTTGAATTGTGGTTGTGATGATGGTTGTGGAAAATATTGTGGTTGTGATGGTTGTTGTGAAAAATATTGCGGTTGTGATGATTGTTGTGAAAAAAATTATTGTTGCGTATTTCTTGGATTCGTGTAACTTTGGAAGTCGTATTGTTGATTTTGATGATATGCCTTGTGAGTGATAAGCTTGATCGGGGGGTGACATTTGCGTTCCAAAAGGGGGATACGGTTGCGACGAATTTAAGTTTTGGGAACCTGGGGTAGACGGATTCGATTGGTTCGAAGAAGACGAGTATTGTTGTGGGTTGGAGTTGAGAAGTGGGTAAAATAACCCGTGTTGGTTCATTTGGTGGTTAAGACATTTTTTTTTGATGAGAAGAATATATGTTGAGAGTAAAAAGAAGTTTGTTGTAAAGAAGTGAGTTTTAAAATGGTAAAATGATGTGTTATTTATAGTGAAAAGTTGATATAAATTGAAAAAAAAATTAAAATTAAAAAAATTTAACCGTTGTGTTTTTTTTCTAACGATTATATTCTTTTTTTCATTTGTCCTTATCTACGTCATGACTATGACGAGTTTGCTAGTTTTTTGCCATGACGAACGATAATGGTGTGGTGACGAGCGCCGTGACGAGGCCAAGTAGGCTGTAGCGAGCCCAGCCGTTGACACATTCCCTACTCTTACAAGTTCTATTTATAGCTGTAAAACATTGTAATGTCCACCACTCTATACAGATGGCGCGTGACCTACACTTGCTGTGTGAGCCATATATGTTATTGGTATTGACCGATGGCGTGGTTTAGAAGTTGGAGTCCACGTGGAGGCGCGTGTGACTTAGTACCTTTGTATTGTCGTCTTTTTTAACGTTCAAAGTGACGTTCCAAAGTTTTTGTATCCACTTGCAAACCCACTTGTGACGTACGTATATTAAAGCAAAGGGTACAAACATGATTTAAGGAGCATTAATGTCATGTTGATGTAATACTCAACCTTCGCTTTAGCGGCAATCAAAACGATCGTGTATTCATTTCAGATTTAAAATTTGATTATTTCAGACATAAATACACTAGTTTTAATGCCCGTGCATGCACGGGGTTTAAACATTATGTTTTTTTTTAAATATATATAATTTTTATTTTTTCTGTTTTATAAGTTATGTATAGAGTATTATAGAAATTATATGAAGAGAATAAATTTATTAAATCTTTTATAAATTACGTAGTAAGATAATTAGTAATATTTTTTTTTTTGATTTACCTGTTTTTTGATTCGATATTGTAAGCCAACTAATCCTAGCGAAACTACCCTTTTAGGTAGCCCGGAGTCGGCTGAAGTGAACCTCCGAAGCCACAAGGGGATTAATTTTCTCCTCGTTATATTCGAACCATTGTCTTCCACTTTAGAAAATATGTCAATGAAATAAATACTTTTTCAGAAATTCAATTGTTATAATTTTAGTACGTATTAAACCAAAAGAAAAGAAAATGTAATTTCTTTCAAACCCATCAATGAATAGCTAGAAAACTCTTTTTCTTTATATACGATAATTTATGTGCTTCGACGTTTTTCTATTCGGTTGTACAACATGATTTTATACCGATAATGAAAAATTCACTAAAAAGTCTTGGGGTAGATTTGAGATGTGATTAAATAATGTTAAATCTTTGTTTGAAGTAAGAAGTATTTGCGTTTGTTGTATTTTAAAATATTAAGTCTAGCGGTATAAAGTTTAAGGGGTTATTTGTTTATTTTTTAAAGTTATAATATAATTTGTAAATTTATAAATTTACACTTAACTCCATATAATTTATTTAAAATTAAAATTAAACCACTAAAGTTTTTTTAAATACCTCCTCTTTTTTCAAGTTTTTGTTTTCATAAATTTGACACATATATTTTTATGTGTTTTTTTTCTACTATCAAAATTCTCCACCAAAATTTTTTAATCTTGACAAAATTAATTTAATTTTGACATTTTATTGACCAATCAGAATGCACGATTTTGTCTACGTGGCAAAATCAAGCCATTTGATTAGTCCAACTTTTTAATTCATAAGATTCAATTTGATAGAAAACTCCGAAATAATGTAATTCTTTTATTATATAAAAGATGATTGAAAATTGTCTATAGCAATTTTATGCAACTTTAGCAAAACTTTATGCAACTTTAGCTTGTTGGTCACCCAACTTATACGGCCGATTTTTTTTTTCTTTTGAGTTGCGCAAACTAATAAGTTTTAGTAATTAACTATCGTCACGAGCGAGTCCAAATGCGCCTGAACACAGGAGTAATTGTTTTTGGCCTTCATGTGCAAATGACCTTGAATTTTTATCTCTCTTATATATATCTAGCCTTAAGGTTTTATAAAACTAGCAATTTTTAAAAGGGTTAATTACTTAAAAATTCTTTTACTAATTTGTTATTTTTTCTAATTGTGCATAGCATTTTATTTTCTTATTGTTTACCCAAACTTTTGAAATGAGTCTTTTGTATGTATTTTTGTTAGAATTAAGAAAAAGATTCGGTCACCCCGTGTATCGTATAGAATAGCATAGCTTGTAGTCCGGTAGTTATCGTAATACTCATGGAATTGGGTCGGGTCTTTTACCCACATGTAAGCCCACTCCATAGCTCGTTAGGGGCATCCATAACATTGTATTTATACCCCTTTCCAGCCATGAGAAGGGGTTGGTTGTTCATTCTATCATACACACACATAAGGTGTATTTTCTCTCACTAGAACTTACTTTCTCTCTCTAAGATAAATTGGCCAACCCCTAGATCATTCATTGTGTTATGATATCCAATATAGTACAATTGGTATCAGAGCTCATGGGGTGATTAGCTAGATTGTATGTGCGTTTTCTTGGTTAGTTTAGATCAAAAGTTTGGTTTTTGAAGGTTTATGGTCTCATTCTTGACACTATTTGATTCTCACGTTTGTGGTGTTAAAGTTAGTGTTTTTGTAGTTGTTATAGCCTTCTAGGATCAAGTTGTGCAAAAGAAACCAAACAAAAACGTTCAAAAGGGTGATTTTTAGGTGAAAAAAGTCGTATTTTCATCACTGCGTTTTGTCTCTCTGGCAAAATTCTTCATTGCGTTTTGTCTCCTGCGTTTTGTCAGAAAAAGGACACTGCGTTTTGTCGTTTTGTGAAGGACAAAAGTACTGCGTTTTGTCTTATTGGGGACTGCGTTTTGTCTTTGCGTTTTGGTTGATTTTACAGGTTGAGATTTGCCTCTGCGTTTTGCCTAATTGAAGACCCATATTGCGTTTTGCCTAGGAGAGACTCTGTCCATTTCCTTTCTTGACTGCGTTTTGTCTCAAGACTTGACTGAGATTTGTCTAAGGCTCTTCACTGCGTTTTGTCTCCAACAAATTAAGATTTGTCAAAGGCTCTTCATTGCGACTTGTCTCCTGCGTTTTGCCTATTTTTGAAGACCATCATTGCGTTTTGGTAGAAAGAAACTCTGGCAAAATTTTCTTCTTCACTGCGTTTTGTCTAAGCTTCTTCACTGCGTTTTGTCTAAGATTCTTCACTGCGTTTTGCCTAAGTCTTATTATATTCATTACGTTAACTCATTTCAACCAAACCAAATCATAATTAAACAATGTTAGCCTCAATTTATTGAGTCGAACAAGGAAGTTCGGTCACTCTACGATGGAGCTTCGGTCTTTAATTAGTTAATGTTGTAATAGGATAATATC
>BQNB010034292.1:34933-37433 GCA_026074375.1 Tanacetum coccineum
TAAACAAGATGCTGATAACTTTATTTAGCAAAATTTAATTTTTCGACACTTCTTAATATATCAAAATTTTTGGCTAGGTTTGACCAGGATATTTAATCCATCAAAATAGGTATCTCAAAAAAATCATTACATGTCTTATGACTAATATACACGCGTTATAAGGAAAGTCTCTTAATAGTGAAAGCATCGAAGGGAAAAGTGTAGTCGCATGAGTATGCCTACAAAAAGTTTTAAATGTTTAAGGGCGGAGTCTTATTTCTGATATCTGTAATGTTCGATGATTTACATCAGACGAGGCTTGTGGATGTAAGTATTCAACTTACTTGGCAGTACCAGGATGTATCGTGACCTAAGTCTTCGTACTAGTGGCCTGAAATGAATAGTTTGACTATCGGTTTCGTCGATAGGTGTTTATCTAGTTTAAGGGGGTTGCATCACCTATTGAATAGACTTGTACAAGCTGAGACCGCTCCAGGACCCAACAACAGCAACCATAACGACAATAACTATAACAAATGGTGATGAGATGTAGAGAGTAAGGACATTTCGAGAAACAATATCCCTAGAATAAAGTTCAACAAATGGAATGAGTTCGCGGGAGAGCTTATGCGATAGACGGCCAAATATGGTACTCAGTCGTTAGTTCGAGGATGAGTCAACTCCGTTAGTTCAAGTGTGCACAATTTGGTTAGCTCCACAAACAGTTCATGAACGTAAAGATTTGTAAAGGCAAAAGTAATAACTTAAGAATGAGATAAGGTAGCTCAAGTGAGGCCTTAAGATTCTGTTGAGTGGTAAGACACGATTGTGTTTCTACACCTTTTTAATAGATTTTGGTGATTTTCGTGTTCGAGTTCATACTCGTGTCATATTGGATACCATTAAGCCTACTCATTTATAATTCATTATTTGCATAAAGAAGTGTCCCAATCCTTTTAAATAAGGAGATTATAAATCATCCTACTTAATAATTTCTGATGCAACGCGCGTACACACCAAGCTTTCAAGGTGGTGGATGACATGACGATGTCGGTGCTCTAATGAGTATGGGACGAGTGTTTGAAACTCGTCTTTGGAGACGAAGAGTGAAACAATCAAGGAAAATCGACATAGAGTTCAAGACAGTTAATGAGTACCCGGTTAAAGTAAATAAGATAAAGGTCCTTATGAACGAGTCAACATAGCAATTATCATATGAATCCTCCTATTATAAGCCCCGCCCATACAAGACTTGTGATACTTAGATTTACACATAATTCTGTGTAAACAAAACTGTGACGGGTTCCGTGTAAAACGATAATGTATAAAGCTATGAATAAATTTATACTCTTAGAGACCATTGCTTAACTTACAATGTCTGAGAACGAAGTGAGACCATTGTGCAACTCATAATGTCTAAGAAGTAAAATAAGACCATTGTATAACTCACAATGTCTGAGGTGTAAATGAGACCATTGTGCAACTCACAATGTCTTAATAAATGTTCTGGTATTTATATAAATAACTCTTATATAAATAATTGTACGATATACGCAAAGGGATGTAAGCATATATATATATATATATATATATTATATATATGTATGTCATGTAAGCACTTAATGTAACAAGTAATGTAAGCAAGTAAGCAAGTAGTGTGTATGCACTTTGAAAATGTTTGATATGATGCAATGTTTGTAAAAATGGTTATAGTCTAGGGTAAAAATATGCAACCTAGTTCTCTATAACCAGTGCTCTGATACCAATCTGTAACACCCCCAAAAATGTGACGCAGCGGAAATATGTCTGAGGGCGTTACTTCATAATACAACAACATAAGATACAAGAGAACGACCTCTAAATGTGTCGTTTAAAAAATAAACTCATTGATTTTCTTGAAATTGATATAACATTTGTCCCATAATTGCATCACAATGAAAAAGCTTAAAAGTAATACAACGAGATTTGATCATATGCAGAAAGTAATACAACGAGATTTGAGCATCTATGAATGAAATATTATCAATTTAGACTCCAATGCACATCAAGTAAGCCAAGCATCTAATCCACCTGAGAAAAAACATGCTTAAAAGGGTTGCTAAAGCCTAATTGTAGGCTTCATAGATCATTTTACCCATCTAGGATATCATAACATTGATCACGCAACGGAAATCTTCATGAATGAAACAATCTTCAATGCTTCCCCTTGACTTAAGATCTTCTTGAACATGTCACTACGCATAAATAAGCTGCAAATCATATTTCTTGTAGTATTCTTCCCCTTTTCGTAATCATCTAATAGGGGTCTTCTTGTAGATATGCAACTTGTAAACATTTCCCCTTAAGTGGTGCATGTAGATGGTTTTAAAACAATTAATCAATAAGCTTCTTGAAACCAATATTTTACCATCTCTTGAATTCTCGAACTCTGTTATCTCTAGTAGTGATTACTGATGAAGAAAACTGAGTATAACGAATTTGATGAAGAAGTAGAATCTCCCAAACTTGTGTCTTATGTCTT
>BQNB010034292.1:42433-51711 GCA_026074375.1 Tanacetum coccineum
GTTCTATAAATATAGTACGTCTCATGACGATTCCAAAAAGGTAAGAAACTCGAAAAACCGATTAATAACGAAAAAGATACGTAGTTTACGAGTTTTACGATAATAACCGGAGTTATAAAAGCATTTTTACAAAAATTTTATAAACAAAAGGTTTGATATTTTTATTAAATCACACATATTTTTAGGATTCCAAAACAATAAGAAACGTAAATTTTCAATTAAAAACGAAGAAGTTATGAATTACGCGAGTTTATATACTTAAAATGTATAAAAATACTTTTATAAAACTATTTTTATAAAAGTTACTATTCATGACAGAAACATATATTTTGAAAACATCAATAAATTGATAGAACTTTCAATAACGAAGACGTACTCGAAAGAATCGCTAAAAACGGAGCTATAACGAATAAAATACGACATTTACGGGTTTTACGTTAATTAAAGTTATAAAAATAAGTTTATAACTGGTATGAACAGTAAAAATCACTGTTCATCAGAGGACTAAAAATATGAAAACGTCAAATTTTGATAACTCGTCTTAATACGAAAGCGTGGACATAAGAAACGCAAGAAACGGACTTGAAACGTGAAAGTTATGTCATTTTTACCAAAGGTATATTTATAAACGTTTTAACTTTATAAATATGATTTCACTAAAACAATTAGATGGTGATTAGCTATATAGAATTATATATGGTAGTAGTTACCCAATGTGATTAGTACTTATACGACCTATATTGGATTAGGTTGCACTCGATCATTACCGTGACGCATTTTCTGTGATACACTTGATATTCGCTCACTCAAGGTGAGTTCATAGCCCAACGTTTTAAATGATTTTTGTTTTACAAGTTTTTGGGGTGAGAAACATTCATTGTTTTTTATAATTTGGACACAAGTGAAACTAATTACCTTTATGATTACGTGTTGCCTAAGTAGCGATAACCCTAGTTGAGCCCATTATCATGAACTGTCAATTACTGGATTGTGAGCGCGAATGTTATGAATAGATCTATTGGGATTGACATCCCCGTTCGGGTGATTAGCTATCACTGGACAAACGAACGTATACCATGTCGAACATAGGATGTTGCGGGTTAGAACATCAACATGGGCAATGTAGGCAATTTATATTGTATTCACTTATGTCGAGCTTCAGTGTCATGAGCTTAGGGCAACGTAATTACATTTATATGATGTCTGCATCTGTTGCATTATCATACACTTGGGAAATCTTGTGGTCCTACAATATACGATTTATCAAACCTATGAATTCACCAACATTATTGGTGAACGTTATAATAAATTTTTTCAGGAGGTCAATGAGCCCGAGTGCAATGGATACATTGGTGGTTTTGATTTGGATATCATGCATTAAAGATTGTCCGCATTAACATTATTTGTAAACTGTTATGGGCTAGAATCTTTTATAATTTTGACAAGTGAACCAAGTGAAGCTTCGAGCTTATGTAACAAAATACTTTGTCAAATCCAAGGTATCGGTTTAAACGACTTTTTGGTCGTTCTATATATATCTTGTGTTATTGATCATTGAAGTAACACGCCCCAAACCCTTATTCCGCTGCGACCCAATTTGCGGATGTTATATTACTTTTCAAACGACACATTTAGAGGTCGTTCTCTTGTATCTTGTGCTATTGTATTATGAAGTAATGCCCCCGGACATATTTCTGCTGTGACACATTTTTAGGGGTGTTACAGATTGGTGTCAGAGCACTGGTTATAGAGAACTAGGTTGCATATTTTACCCTAGACTATAACCGTTTTCACAAACATTGCATCACATCAAACATTTTTAAAGTGCATACACACTACTTGCTTACTTGCTTACATTACTTGTTACATTAAATGCTTACATGACATACATATATATATATATATATATAATATATATGGTTGCATCCCTCTGCGTATATCATACATTTATTTGATAAAGAGGTTAATTATATAAATACCAAACGTCTCTTTAGAATTGTGATTGCACAATGGTCTCACTTGTTCTCAGACATTGTAAGTTAAACAATGGTCTCTAAGAATATATTTTTTTCTTCATAACTTCATACAATATCGTATTACGCGAAAACCGTCACAATTTTGTTTACATGGGATTATGTATGAATTTAAGTATTACAAGTCTTGTATGGGCGGAACTTGTAATAGGAGGATTGATATAATAATTGTTATGTTAACTCGTTCCTAAAGACCTCTATTTATTTACTATAATTGTATACTCATTAACTATTTTGGAACACTATGATGATTTCCCCTTATTGTTTTACTCCTCGTCTCCGAAGACGAGCTTTAAACACTCGTCCCATACTCATTAAAGCACCTGCATCGATACGTCATTCACCACCTTGAAGGTTATGTGAGTACGCGTATTGCATCAGAAATTATAATCTCCTTATTTGAATGGATTGGGACGCCTCTTCATTTAAATAAATAAATTGTAAATCACCGAACCATAAGTTTATCATTTCTTACTTACATAAATTTGGACGCTTCTTTATGCAAATAATGAATTATAAATGAGTGGGCTTAATGGTATCCGATATGAAAAGAGTACGAACTCGAACCCGATAATCACCAGAATCCATTAAAAAGGTCTAGAAACACAATCGTGTCTTACCACTCAGCAGAATCTTAAGGCCTCACTTGAACTACCTTACCTCATTCTTAAGTTATTACTTTTGCCGTTACAAATATTTACGATCATGAACTGTTTGTGTAGCTAACCGACTTGTGCACACTTGAGCTAATGGAGTTGATTCATCCTCGAACTAATGACTGAGTACCATATTTCTCTGTCTATCGCATAAGCTCTCCCGCGAGCTCCTCCCATTTGTTAAACTTTATTCTGGGGATATTGTTTCTTAAAATGTACTCACTCTCTGCATCCCCTCACCATTTGTTATAGTTAATGTCATTATGGTTGCTGTTGTTGGGTCTAATAGGGTCCCAACTTACAACATTACATCCAATAGGTAATGCAACCACCGCTTTAACCAGATAAACACCTATCTACAAAGAGATAGTCGAAACTACTTCATTTTTTGGCCACTAGTATGAAGACTTAGGTCGCAATACATCCGGGTACTATCAAGTAAGTTGAATACTTACATTCATTAACCTCATTCGTTATTAATCATCAAACATTACAGATATCATAAACGAGACTTCGTCTTTGAACATTTGAAACATTATACAAACATACTCATGTGACCATCGAATTCTTCTTGATGTCATCAAATTAAGAGACTTTTTTTATAACGCGTTTATATCAATCATAAAACTTGTAATGATATTTTGTCTAAAATACTTATGGCCGATGGTTGAATAACCTGGTCGAACAGCTAAAATCTAATGTATGATTAAGAGTGTTTAAAACAACAAATTTTTGCTGAATAAGGTTCATCAACGTCATGTTCAAAACAGTTTATATTAAATTCTTTCTTGGTCACACAATCGGTTAACACAAATCGAATCCCGAGACAGGATTCCTTTAAGGGGTAGGTACTGTAACAACCGACAAATTTTCAGAACTTTAAATCCGTTTGACTTTTTGGGTCCGACTTGACTATTTGACTTTTTGACCTTTTATTGTCATATAAAAACAATTACCGCGTAACCGGTAATTTTTTGGAACTTATTTTAATAATAAATTATTATTATTATTACATACTTCTCATTTATAAATTTCAGTTTTCAATCTCTTTGTCGCTTGAAACGAGAAGATATCTCGTTAATTGTGAAAACCGCGCACAACGCGTACCGACATGATAATAATTAAATTATTTTTAATTATCACAATTTATTTAATGAAAATATTTAATAACTTATTTAACATCTCATTCAAAAACGTTTGTTAAAAACGCAAATACTTAAGTTAAAGTTTTATTTTACGGACAAAGCTTACCCGTGAATCCTGAAAAAAATAGAAATTCTAAGAGTTAAGTGATTTAACCATTTTATTTTCCTCTAGTTGTATTAGTCGTGATGAAATCTCTAAGCGTTCACGTTTTTTTTTCAAAACATTGAATTAATTCTTTTAGCGTATTAACTGCCCAAATAGGGCGTTTGGATACGCGTTTAACAGCCTATTAGGGGCGTTTGGTTTAGTGTATAAGCTGCCCAAACGGGCTATTTGGGACAGCAGCTTTAAGGGCTGTTTGGTTCAGCTTTAGGGGTGTTTGGCAATGGGTTTAACAGCCATATAGAGTGTGTTTGATTTTGTTGATCTTTGATAATTATTTAGTTTAGTTAGATATATATATTAAAACGTGGACATTTTGCAATATGGATTTGATTTAGTGGGAAAACTTTGAGTTTTGGTAAAAAAAAATGGTAACGTTGAATAAACGAATAAGTCATGCCGAATTTTCTACAAAATTCTATACTTATTATTTTTGCTACAATATATATTATCTTTGAAAACCGATAAAAAAGATTAAGTTATAGTTTAAAGAGATTTTAGTTATAATTATACAATAACCCAACAACGAACGAAATAATAATTTATAAAATATAATTTTATAAATTCCCGATTAGAAAATAAAGTCATAACTTTTGTAAAAACTTTAGAAACCTCGTTTACCTAATTCGTAACTTTAAAACAACGTTTACTTTTATGCACAAACGTTTTATTTAATTAAGTAGTGATTTTCGAAAATGTGTCGAACTATTTTATTTAATTATTTACTTTCGCTTTTTATATACTTCAAACGATTCTTTTAAATGTTTGTATTTATTATATAATTCAACATATGAATTATATAATTATACATTTTTTCTCTTTACATGTAATATATACGGAATATATTACATACTTGGGTTTGCTTTTCGATTTATTTTATTTAACCAACCACCAAACTATTACAACTTGAAATCTAAGTCTTTTATTAACGTGACGCGTTGATGTAACTATCCATCGAAAAACCCAAATACATTATCCTAGGCTAGTGGGTCTTAGCCGTTAAGATAAACCGCAACTTCTTGGTCGAGCCGTTCCGGTTTCCGTTCGTGTTATGCTTAATATGTGCATTTCTGCCAATCGTTCTACAACATCGAGGTGAGTTTATAGCCCCTCTTTCACTTGTTTTACAATTACTTTACAAATCTCGGGGGAGAATACATGCTCATTACAACTTGTTTGCATACTTGTTTACATACTCATACCTATACTTATTTACAAACTCGGTTACTTGATTTATATCACACTCTTTCTACTTATGGATTTAAGTATTTAAAGTTGTTTATGAATACAATGGTTATTTCTTCATTGGACACAAGTGTTTTTGGTTATCATCTCCTGTTTACGTGTTGCCTAAGTAGCGATTAGACCACTCTCTTGCCCGAACTATCATGAACCGTCAATTGCTTGACCGACTGTACTGGTTAAGTAAGCGTGAATGTTATAAATAGATCTATTGGGACTAATTATCCCTATCCGGGTGAGTAGCGCTCACTACCCACGGGGCTCCCGATAAACGGATATATATCATGTCAAATCTCATTGGGTGTCTTGGTCAGACACCGGTAGGGCAGAATACAATTGGCATATTATATGCTACACAAATTAGCTTCGGTGTCTTGAACTTAGCGCAATAGTAGATACATTTTATGTAGTATTGTATCTGTTATAGTAGTCACATACATTTTGGAAATCTTATGGTCCATACTACTTTGTTGAACATTACTGAGTACTAAACACTTTTCATTATACTGTGGTGAAGCAGTAGACACTATACTCTTTCGGTTCTACATTTACACTTACATTTTTGGCGACTATTATAAGGATTGAAATGGTCATGCATACTTTATAAATCTTTTGATTTCAACATTTACATATACAAAAATCTATGAACTCACCAACTTTATGTTGACACTTTTAAGCATGTTTTTCTCAGGTGAATTAGATGCTTGGCTTACTTGATGTGCATTGGAGTCTAAATTGACAAGATTTCATTCATGGATTTCTACTTACATACAAATGATCAAATCTCGTTGTATTGCTTTCAAGCTTTTCATTGTGATGCAATTATGGGACAAATGTTATATCAATTTCAAGAAAATCAACGAGATTACTTTTCAAACGACACATTTAGAGGTCGTTCTCTTGTATCTTATGTTGTTGTATTATGAAGTAACGCCCCTGGACATATTTCCGCTGCAACACATTTTTGGGGGTGTTACACCAATTATGACGTCAAAACTACCCATCTCTACGGGCATTAAGTCAGTGTTGAATGGATGATTCAGAAAATTCAAAGTGCAACCCCGTATAAGTGTATTAACCTAAATTATTCTACCATCAGCTAACTCAATGTCATAACTATGGTCTAGTGTAGTTGGGATGATATCAATCAAAGAACTAAATGCAGTAGACACGAAACTCCTATCGGCACCAGTATCAACTAAAATTGAAGCATAATGGTTGTTTAGGAGGAACGTACCCGTGACAACATTGGAGTTCGGGTTTGTCCCTGTAGTGCCCACACCATAAGCTCTTGACACAGCATTACCATTTCCATCCTGATTTCCTTGATTTATGTTCTTTAGCTTCGGGCAATTACTCTTGAAATGGCCTTGAGCTCCACACTCAAAGCAAGTGAGAACTCTTTGATTTTTCCCTTGGGCTCTCTGGTTGTTGTTAGCAACAGCAGGCTGGCTTTTACAGTCCCAGGCCGAATGGCTAGTCCTCTTGCAGTTGGTGCACTTGGGAGCATACTGCCCGTCATGGTGATAGTTTCATTTAGGGCACATAGGTTAGATCCTTCGTACGGTTTCTTTTCCCCAGGCCCTGCAGTATAGGCCCGTGCCACATTATTCCTTTTGAAAGGTTGCTGCTGGTTTTGATTGTTCCTTGAAGTTTCCTTAAACTTCCTTTTATTTTTGGCTTGACGTTCAGCAAGAGTGCGGATCTTTTGATCCATCAGTTCGGTTGCAAACTCAATTGAATCCTGTATGGTCTTGGGCTTAGAAGCCATCGCACTTCCATGAATCATGTCGGGAAGACCACCGACATATTTTTCAACTTCATCCGATTCTTCGAGAAATATTCTCGAGCACATCAATGCCAACTCTTGGAAACGTTGGCTATAGCTTTCCACATCTGTGCCCTTCACCTTTAAGTTCCATAATTCAATTTCCAGCTTCTTAATCTTGCCTCTCAAGCATTATTTATCAGTCATCATCTTTTTCAATGTTTTTCATGTCATTGCGTATGCAACATCATGGCCGACAGTCTTAACGTGGGAGTTCCACCACGTTAAAGCATTACCCTGGAGAGTACAAGTAGAAAACTTGATTTGACATGCGTCTGTGTTGATACTGATATGAAAGACAAATTCCATCTTTTCGAACCACTGAGTAAGACTAAAAACTCCTTCAATACCCTTGAAATTCAGGGGTTGACATTTGAGGAAGTCACTATAGGTACACTCTCGAGCAACAGGCATTCGCCTTCTTCCGTCACTCCCTGAATCATGATTGTCATCTCCATTCCTGCTTTTGTTTGCATCACGTTCTGCCAATGCATCAGCAACTCCTTGGGCAATTAGTGCCTTAAGTTGAGCATCAGTCATAGGTGTGGTGGTGGTGGTTGTTGTGGAGGTTCTTTTCTTTGGTGGCATTTTCTTCAAATCACAAGAAAATATAATACACGTTAGATTTCATACAATCATAAACGTGACATGACATATGCACAATAAATAAAATGAGATCACAACACACAGTGAAATATACAACTAAAGTGAAATCAACAATGACATAAATAAATCAACATCCATACATAACAACATCGATAATCATACATGATAGTTCTGATTACAACATGATCAGTACAATGAGATACAAAATGAAAATATGGTCCTAAGGCAATGCTAGATGTGAATAACCATAATACTTAACATGCCATACAAAATAGCTACAAATGAAACAAAATCCCTACAACCTACTAGCTGGGAGTTACCCATAAAACTTAATAGGCCATACAGGATAGCTAAGACATGACAGAAATGTAAATCTAGGCACTACTACCAGTGTCCTCCAAAGTATCAACGTGTGCTCCAGTATCCAGTGCCTAGATACGCATGATAGCTCTAGTCACATGATCAGCGGCGTTTTGACGCTGCCACTCGTAGCGATACGCATGAGTCTCTAAAACTGCAATACGTGCCTCCAAAGCCCTGTTGTGGGCCTCAAACCTATCTAAATCCTGACGGGCCTTAACTCTCTCTTGCTCATGAGTAGTACACAGGGAGGAAAGGTACCTCCTTAATGTATCCACCTCATCACGTAGATCAGCACGATCCCTCTGTGCATCCTAATGTCGTGTATAGAACTCCTCGCTCTCCCGTCTATGAACATCAGCCTGATAACTAACCCTCAAGTTGACTACCTCTATAGCAGCCATAGTCCTCCTCTTAGAAGCTCGGATATTGGCATCCACAGTATCTACAAAACTATAATCGACCCTATGGGCCACAGTAGATCTCGGTTGTCTAGTAGCAGCAACATAACTCTCCCCAACCTCAAACCTAGGTGTGGGAGCAGTAAGTAGTAGCCTCTTCTAAGGCAGTATGTCAGCCTCGGGAATGTCAGCTATGCGGCTAGTGGATGGTGCAGGTAATGGTAGGGGTGATGCAGCTCTCATCCAAATCCCGGCTACTCTGTAGCCCAAAGGTGCCTCGGCGTATGTATAGCTAGTAGTAGGTGGTGATGGTAGTGGTAAGGGTGGTGAGGGAATATAGGAAAGTGGTGATGATAATGAAGTGAGTAGAGATGGTGGTGGAGTAGGTAAGGCAAGAAGCCTAGCAACCTTTGCCTCAGAAGGAAACAGTATAGGTGCTTGGGATCGGACAGACATCCTAGAAATAGTATGGTATGCAAGTGGTGGTGGTGGTGTAGTCGCAGACTCATCGGTCTCAAACGGCTATGTCTCCTCAGCAGAGGGGACAAGATCAACAGTTGGAGAAGCAACAGCAGTAGGGTCGGCAGAAGCTAGGTGCTCTTCCTCGTAAGCATAGTCAATCGGGTCCTCCTCCAGATCCTTAATAGGGATATCATCATCAGATGGAACCAGGTACTCCGGGTACACAGGCTCTGGAACGTACACCGGTACATGATGCTCTAACTCCATAGGGTTAGGCACATAAGCAGGTGATGGTGGTGCTATCTTCCCTTGTTGGGCAACCTCCTCATAAGGGTCCATCTCAGGAGGCTTGCCGGCATCCATAAGTGGAATGCCCCGTGAT
>BQNB010034293.1:3124-47410 GCA_026074375.1 Tanacetum coccineum
TTTCAGTCTCTGAAAATATATGAGATTTCCGTCATGTTAATAATGGACACCAGATATCAATTGTCCAACCAACTCAAAGATTTAGTGACCTTTGGTACATGCACATATAAGAAAACGCGAGAGCAAAACTCGACATGTATTTAGCGAATAAGCAACGCCAGTCTTCAAAAGACAGAGAAAAAATTCAGGTCAAATTAATTCATGCGTCAGTTGTGATCATAGAGGTTGTTAAGCGAAGTCAATCTCAGACTCAACCATCCATCTATATCACACTACATACCAACAAACCTGAAATATCACCACTGCCAAATAAAATACAGGTTATGGAACCTACGAAATCGGCACTTATGACTTTAGTCAGATTAATTCCTGTCTCAGATCCTTTCATTTTGTGCAACACAACAATACTTACAAAATCAACACTTATTACCAAAAATTATACACAAATCATACAGACAAATTTAAAACATATCATGACAAATACATCACATCGTGATCAAGACACCTTTCCATTTCACCACAGCCAAATAAATCACAGCTTATAGCACTTATGATCATACCCAGCCAAAAACGGATGTAACTTTACCAAAATGACGACATACGTACGACATTTGTATAAAAAAAATACAAACATATATCCAAATTTCCTTATCACTTTGGCTGCAATAATAGTGGTTGCTGAGCCGAGTCAACCTCACGCCCAGCCATCCTACCATTTTGCACAACCAAAAAAAGAAAAACTTGAAACATAATGACATTCAAATAGAACACACCTTTAAGCAATTATTAAATAAGCAGATATGACCATAACTTACACGTAGCGTATAAAATCAATAATTATAACCACATATCAGGCTTTAAAAGATATCACGAACCACTTATAACCACAAATACAAACTATATAAAATCAACACTTGTGACCACATATCATAAAAGACATCACAAAGCTGAAACAAACACAAAAGCATATCCAAAAATCTACAAATAGCATACAAAGCAAAAAAATAAATCTTTAGATCATGACAGCTAAATAAAACACAACTTGTGGCAAACCATATAAAATCAACACTTATAATCACATATTAGACTTATCACAAAGCTTAAACAAACACATATCCACAAAACAACAAACTAAAGAAAGAAAAACAAAATACCATACATTACCCAACATACATTAAAGACGAATCAGATTGCAACAAACAAGACATCGGTATTATCCCTGAAACAAAACAAAACACAAAAACCAAACACAACAAAGACAAAAAAACACAAACCAAAAAAACAAACACAAGACACAAAAAAAAAACTCAACCCAACAAAACAGAAAAAAAAGACAACTGAAACACCAAACACAAAAAAAAACAAAACACCCCCGGGTAACATGAAAACAAACCACAAAAAAACAGTCAAAACAAACAAATAAAAAAAAACAAAAAAAAAACAAAACAATAAATCCCAAAACAAGACACCGTGAATCCCTATACATTAACGAATCAGATGGCAATCAAACATCGGTATGATTCCTGAAACACCGAATCCCTAAACAATCATCACTATGTTATATCTAAACCAGTTTAATTAAACAAACAGTGTATGTGTTTAGAGAGAGAAATTGGAGAGCAAAGAAATGAAAGGGCGGTTGTTATTGTAAATGGTTTTGGAATTGATATTGGAAAACATGCAACCAACCCTAAAAAGTAAGTGCCAGGTAAGTGAAGAACCCGCTAATCATTTTTTAATCCTCTCACCCAACGGTTCGGCTCGGCTCGACGTCTAAAGAGTGCCGGCTTGAGTCACAACTACACAATATTCACGAGTCATCCTCCTCCCTCCAGCCACCCTCCTAGCTGGCGGTAGGGGTGAGCATGGTGCGGATCGGTGCGGATTTTGGCAAAAACCACACCGAATTCGTAATTGCGGTTTTTAAAAAGTGAGAATCCGCAACTGTGCGATTTTTGCGGTTTCGGTTTTGCGGGTTTATTTGCGGTTTTTGCGGGTTTTAACCGCACCGCACCATCACTTATGATTTATATAATCAATGTGGGTTTTTGCGGTTTTTGGTTTACAATGTTGGTTTTTCGGTTATAACAATGCATATTTTAATGTAAACACACACACACATCACTTAGAGTTAGAATATTATTGATAATATGCACTAGAAGCCTTATAACACACATTAAATAATCAATGTGCCATTTTTCGGTTTTATAAGATTAATGTGCGGTACGGTGCGGATTTTGTGGTTCGGTTTTACGGGTAAAACCGCAACCGCATCACATTTTGCGGTTTTTCTTTTTTCTTAAAATCGATCCACCGGTTTTTGCCGTGGTGCGGATTTTGTGGTGCGGTTTTTTGCGGTTTTTGTGGTTTTACGGTTTGCGGTGCGGTTTCTGCTCACCCCTAGCTGGCGTCTTCACAACATTACCAGCTCTAAAGGTCCACTTCGAAAAATGTTATATAATATATTATAACGTGCTTAAAATGACTAAAACTATACAAATAAAAAGAGAAACTTTGTTCACCACTATTGATTAAGAATTATTATTGATACATACTCTGTATAAATTTTTGTTGACATATCCATAATTTTTATTTTATGAAAACACTTTATGTTTAATTAGAAGCAAATCAAAATTAAAATTTTAGCAGTAGATATACGCACAGTAATTAAAAACTACAATAATTAAATACTACTCCCTTTATGTTAAAATTATTGGGCTAATGACTTAAAAATGCATCGAACTTGTTTATTTTTACCGTTCTGTGTAGCCATTTTTTTCCTATTAAATCACTAAACCTCGTGATTTCATACATTGTGTGTAGCGGTGACCTGCTTGACCTGCTGGAGCAGGTTAAGCTAACGATCGTTAGGTTTATCATTGCAACGTTAGTCCTTTAGACTAACGATCGCTTATCATGACTACATATAATGACAAAAAATGTCAAGTTAGATGACTTTTATTATTTTTAAAATTTATATATGTTTTTACACACATTTTTATACACGTTTATACACACATTTTTATACACGTTTTTATGCATGTTTTTATACGGATTTTTATACACACATTTGTATGCACGTTTTTATGCACGTTTTTATACACGTTTTTTACACACGTTTTTTATACACACGTTTGTTATATACACGTTTTTATGCACGTTTTCACACACGTTTTTAAAATGTTTCAATACATACATTTTTATACACATTTACACACGTTTTTATACGTACGGTTTTACACACATTTTTATATACATTTTTATACACACATTTTTATGCACGTTTTTATACATGGGTTTTTATACACGTTTTTATAAACACATTTTTATACACGTTTTTATACACACGTTTTTATGCACGGGTTTTTATACATGTTTTTATACACACATTTTTATACACACGTTTTTATACACGTTTTTATACACACGTTTTTTATACACACGTTTTTATACACGTTTTTTTATACGCATTTTTTTACACACGTTTTTATACATTTTTTACACACGTTTTTATATACGTGTAAAAAAAGTGTAAAAAAAGTTAAATTAAAAGTGTAATTAAAAGTGTGTAAAAAAACGTGTACAAAAACGTGTAAAAAAGTTAAATTAATAGTTAAATTGAAAGTGTGTATAAAAACATGTGTAAAAACGTATATAAAATGTGCATAAAAGGGTGTATAAAAACGTGTAAAAAAGTTTTAAAACGTATATAAAAACGTGTAAAAAAAGTATAAAAAAGGTTAAATTAAAAGTATAAAAAAAGTTGAATTAAAAGTGTAAAAAAAGTTAAATTAAAAACGTTTTATATACGTTTTTATACACTTTTAATTTAACTTTTTTTACACTTTTTTTACATGTGTATAAAAACGTGTGTAAAAAAGTGCGTATAAAAATGTGCATTAAAGCATGTATAAAAATGTGTGAATAAAATGTGTGTAAAAATGTGTATAAAAATGTGTGTATAAAAACGTGTATAAAAACCCGTGCATAAAAACGTGTGTATAAAAACGTGTATAAAAATATGTTTATAAAAACGTGTATAAAAACGTGTGTATAAAAACGTGCATAAAAATGTGTGTATAAAAATGTGTGTATAAAAACATGTGTAAAATCGTATGTATAAAAACGTGTGTAAATGTGTGTATAAAAATGTATGTATTGAAACATTTTAAAAACGTGTGTAAAAACGTGAATAAAAACGTGTATATAACAAACGTGTGTAAAAAAACGTGTATAAAAACGTGCATAAAAACGTGTATACAAATGTGTGTATAAAAATCCGTATAAAAACATGCATAAAAACGTGTATAAAAACGTGTGTATAAACGTGTGTATAAACGTGTATAAAAATATGTGTATAAAAACGTGTATAAAAATGTGTGTAAAAACGTGTAAAAAACGTATATAAATTTTAAAAATAATAAAAGTCATCTAACTTGACACTTTTTGTCATTCTATGTAGCCATGATAAGCGATCGTTAGTCTAAAGGACTAACGTTGCAATGATAAACCTAACGATTGTTAGCTTAACCTGCTCCAGCAGGTCAAGCAGGTCACCGCTACACACAATGTACGAAATCACCAGGTTTAGTGATTTAATAGGAAAAAAAAAGATGGCTACACAGAACGGTAAAAATGAACAAGTTCGATGCATTTTTAAGTCATTTGCCCTCAATTATTATCCATCTTTTTAACAGCTAGCCTCAAACACCAATTAGAATGAAGTATAATTAGAAGGATGTATGTTTTATGTAGTAAGAGAATACAACGGCCCATATCATTACATTTCAGTACATCCTAAAAACTCCAACACAAATATAATTAACAAAATCAGTTAGACGTGGAGTGAGGAAATGAGGGACCCTTACGCTCGTGTCAATCAAAAACTACCCTTTTCAGGAAATGTGCAGGTTCAGCTTCTTTTAAATTTCCTTTTTCAGTTACAAGTACACATGTGTGTCCACTAATGCTTGTAGTTTTAGGTTTTCTAAAAATAAATACACCTAATTTTTACCACATACAATACCAGTGTGAATTGCGTAAAAAGGACAAGTTTTACGAGTTGAATGAGTTGTTAAAACTACTGGGATTGAAATAGACAAACCTAAGAGTAAAACATGTCTCTTTGGACTACCATAAGTGGCATAACATATACTCAAAATTTATACGTAATTAACACACTGATAACTGTTATATATTAAGACGATCACAATATCTTTTATATAATACCTTGTATGGCGTGCTTCTCATGATCGACTCCCTCACCTTGTTAATCTTGATAATCGTGGTATAGATGTCGACTCTATCCTCTGCCTATTGTGTCAAGAGCAAATTGAAACTTCTAATCACATTCTCTTTACTTGTCATCGAGTGACACTTATTTGGTTGAAGATTTTCAGCTGGTGGGGTATAAACCCTTCTCCAACCATCACAATATCAGAGATCCTCTCTACTTCTTTCGTTAGTGGATGAATAAGCCATTTTAAAAAGTTTTCAGAGGCGTATGTTTTGTGGCGATGTGGAGCATTTGGAATTGGAGGAATTGCTATGTCCATGAGAGGATTGAGAAAAGACACGTTATTGTACATGAAGATATATTTGTAAAGATTCAGTCTCTCGCCCTGCTTTGAATTTCAAATCGGTGCTCTAATCGAACCATTAATTGGACTTCGTGCATCACTCACCCAACTGGCATAGGCTGATTGTTTTTGTGTCTTATTGTTCGGGTTTTCTTGATTCCCTTACTATTGTGGCGGTTCTAGTAGCGTTTTTGTGTTTTTTATGGGTTCTCTCTCTTTGATTTTAATATAATCTCTTTGATTTTTATGGGTTCATCTAATACTCTCCCGCAATCCGAGCGGGGGAATCGCGAAAGCTCGGACCGGAGAAATAAATTATAAAAGAAAAAAACAAAACATTAACGGAATAAAAGCATAACTTGTTGATGAAAGCTCGGACTGATCTTCAAGCAGCAACAAAATCAAAGCATCGCACACGAACATAATTAGATGTTGAAGAAATCCGCCAACATGCGGAGAAAAATCTTCAAGCGAACTGATAAACATAGATAAAAAAAAGATTTTTTTATGCGGGATAACCCAAAGTATCCCGAAACATAAAGGATAACCCAAAGTATCATAACAATGGTGTGATTTGTGACCTAGTACAAATCACCAACACAAATAACAATCGTATGGATTTGTGACCTAGCACAAATCACCAACACAAATTAAAATAAACAGACGATCATGTGGATCTGTGACCTGGCACAAATAAAAAAAAATAAAAAAAAATAATAAAACAATTTTTTTTAATTGAAAGTGAAAAAAAAAAAGAAAAAAAACTATAGATTTGAACTATACGTGATAAACAAGAAGATGAGACATCTTTGTTCATGTTATCATGATGTAGTTATCTTCTCGATCAGCCACTCTGACTTGTGTTATTCATATTCAGTCGAGATTTTTTTTAATAGGTTAAAGCTGACGGCTAGGGTATGACGGGGTGGTTTAGGGGAGGTGGCTCAACGCAGTCACTTAGGTCTGAGGATCAGACCTGTTTCGATACCATGTTGGACAATGAAGAAATCCCGTAAGTTATGATATATTATTTACCCACTATTTATAGAGTGAGAAATAGAAGAACCCTAATGAACCCAACCAACAAGTCGGGTTTGGGCCGTACTTGTCATCTAATAATATTATCCTTAAATAGAAATAGTCAACGGTCAAATGTACGGATGTAATAAGCTCGTTATAATATCACACACATAGCACAACACAAATAAACTAAGGGTTCAAAATTCACGAACAAATTTTGACATCTAATCCATCCTAATAAAAATTTCTAGCTAATGATCCCCTTTATGTGTGTCTATACATGTGTAAATCGTTTCATATCATTCCTTTCCAATTTATTTAGTTTCGTGCATTAATCGGCAAAACGTAAAACAAAGGTGTATATATGCATTATAGTTATATATGAACATGTTATGGTGAAAAGATGTCGAGCACCGAAGATGGAGAAGATAATTCGTATGTCGAACAACGTCGATTTCAAAGGGTGAAACAAAGGTTCAAAGATAGATCTAAGGTATATGGAATTTATTATCTACTCAAATCCTTTTCGTTTTGTCATGATTTAATACATATTTTCATTGTTATTTTGTGTAGAAAGTTGCTCAAACGAAAGAGAAGACAAAGGAGATATTGTCGAAACAAGCCGTGTTGATCGCCAAACGTGCTGAAGAACATGAAAGCTTCATCACCAAGGTACATACACGTACATAAATTAAATTTGATATATAAAATTATCGAGAGTCATGATTTGACAAGAATTATAAGTACGCATGAACATGCAAGGACGAACCAGAACAAAACTTCATCAGGTGAGTTTAAGAAAAGCTAACAAACATAAAAAAAAAACAATATTTTTGGACAAGATATATTTAGGAAAGATCGATGTTTTTTTACAAAAATAAACTCTACGCCTAAACAATCTATGGTTGTCTTGAGATCTCCGGAGACCCGCTGTGGTTCCGTCCGTGTGACATTGTGAATTTCATATATGTTTTTGTATCTATACGCTGTTACACAATAATTGCAGAAGGTGGATTTCATTCATTTTGTTGTGCATTTGTATGATCTTGCTTCCTAGATATATAAGTATTCTTTGTATAAGCTTTTTTTTTTCTGATTTTGTAGGTAACTCATTTTTTGGGAGTCTTTGCATATGGCGCGTTCTGTTTTATCTTGGGCGCAAGTGAGTAACATTATGGACTTTATCTTTTATTCAAGCTGGTTTCTCGAAATTAATCCATATGAATGATTTTTCGTCATACCGTTTTGTTAACATCTTCTTGTTGTTGGTCACAGGGCCACAAGATGTTCGACACATATATGTTTTGTTCTATATAACCTTCGTGCCTCTTAGATGGATATATTATCGTTATAAGAAATGGCACTACTATCTTTTGGTATGTTCATCTCGATCACTCATTCCTTATAATATAAAAAACTATTAACACGATATAAGAAGATATAAAGATGTGACAGTATGGGTCTTATATATTCCTTATGAGGAGAGAATAAACATAAAACGTCATGCAATTTTTGTATGATACAGGATTTTTGCTACTATGCCAATACCATCTTCCTGGTCATGCTATTGTTCTATCCTAGAAGTCAAAAGCTTTTCATGGTTACCTTCTCATTTGCAGAGGTATCTTATATAATTGTCTTATTTGTATCTCATTACTAAAGACTTACAAGCAGACTCACAAATTTATAATTGATACATTTGAAGGGACCACTAGCATGGGCGTTGATTGTTTGGCGTTGTAGCCTGGTTTTTAGTTCTGTTGACAAACTTGTAAGCGTCCTTATACATCTTCTACCAGGTAAGTCGGATTAAAGTTATTGATGATTAATATGTCATTCTATAGTCTAATTTCCATTTCAATAAGGTACACCGTGGTTTGTTTTTTGTTGCTATTTTGGTTATATTCAGGTGTGGTTTTCTTTACAATGTGCTGGTGGGACCCGGTCTTCTTTGAAGCGATGCATCCTGAGGGAATTGCGCAAGGAGATTCATGGCGTCAGATAGAAAACAAATCTTACCTGTGCACATGGCTATTCACGGTTCCTTTATTTGCTTATGTCCTTTGGCAAGTTCTTTATTTTCTCATAGTAAATGTCCTTCGTCAACAACGACTGTTAAAGGATCCTGAAGTCATGACGTCCTACAGGTTATCTTTTTTTGCTACATTTAACGATTTCACTACACCTACAAAGAACTGCACTCCCAAATGGAAATGGGCTAAACTGGGTGGGTAACGGGTTGATGTGGGTAATGTGCAAACAGGTTCAAGCGGAGTGGATCACGGGTTAATGTCCTTTCTTTTTCTTTCAAAAAAAAACTAATGTACTCCAGATAGCATTGTAAATACTTACTGCTAAAATAATAATTTCGCCTTTTTGAATAAGTCTGCAAAGGAAGTTCTAAGCATTTGGAAAAAATAATTAGGCGATACCGTTTGACTAGTTCTTTTTTTGAGCAATATTTTTAAAATTTTGAACCGTATAATACGAAGTACAACTCAAATAGATCACTTTTTTGGCTAAATCTTTATATATAGCCAACTTTTTTATTAGAAGTGTTGAAATGCACAATTATGTAGTAATAATATTTACAACCCGAGGGAATGATGATCCAAACCTATGATGATTAAATTTTAGTTTCTGATACATTAAAGTTTGTTGTCTTGTTGATATGCAGGGGACTATCCAAAAAGGCACAAAAAGCAAATAATGTATGGTGGCGCGTAAGTGGCTGTCTTGGAGATCAGAACCGTATGTTTATGTACATTCTGCTACAAGCTATCTTCACAGTAGCAACAATGGCGCTCACAGTGCCAATATTCTTGTCATATGAATTACACCTTATCTTCCAAATACTTAAAGTTTCTGCAGCTGTGTGGAATGGAGGTCAGTTCTTGGTGGAAGTGATGCCAAGACAAGTGGTTCTCAAGGAGAAGAAAAAACTAGAAGTGGCCCCACCCGTGGAAGAAAATCCGCATCAAGATTAGTGTAAATCTTTTGACCTTCTTATACGGCTCATAGTGGTTTTTGTTGCATGTTCGATCTGTTCCAAGATAAAAACAGATAGAGCACGTTAAAGACGACATTCTATTTGGTCGTTCGAGTAGAATGACGATCTTTGGCTCTTTTCAAACAAGAAATCCTTACAACTATGGAAGTGGTAACTTTTATTTATTCAAATGTGTAGAATTCTTATTTTTTTGGAGTGTTTGAGAGCATTTACAACTTATTAACTAGCATGTGCTGATTGTTTAACTATTTACTTCAATGCTAATAATAATCTTAACTAAATCTTTCTGCTAATCCAGTACGGTGAATGGTTAGATAGTTCTACACCGTAAGAGCTAGTACACACAAGCTCTTTACTTACAAACACTAAAATAAGGAAATATTAGGGATATTTATAACATAAATCACATATTCGTCTTCAATTGATTGGCTGAATACATGGAATGTTTCAGCTGCCTCGTGTCTTCCTGACGTTGGCGTGATCATATGTGTCACGCCCTCGTACACAGTCTATGGAATATGCTAATTGGATTAAGAACTTATAATTGGAATTAGCCAACTCATAACACTGGAATTCACAAGATTAGGTAAATTCGAGTAGAAATGGTTAAAGGGATTTGTTATTGATTATTGAATCGTGTCGAACGAGAGAAAGAGAGATCTATACAAAGCTTGAAAATGATAAAATGAAAGATACAAAGTGTTTAAAGTGAAAAGTAGGCGGGAAAGTTTGTTGAGAGTTTGTTGGGTCGTTTGAGCGGGCTCATGTGCACAACACGTGATATTTAAATTTCTTTTAACTTGCACATATAACAATGCTCCCCCTCCAAAGATCCTTGTCCTCAAGGATCCAAGACATAAGAGGAAAATCTCTTGACAAGATCAGTCAAATTCTCCCAAGTAGCATCTTCTTCAGTGTCATTACTCCATTGGATTAAGCCAAACACTCCCATATGATTCTGCTGCTTGACAATCTTCCTCACCAAAAGCTTGACAGGCTCAGCAACTAGCAATCCTTGAGCATCACATAACTGTGTTGGGTGTCAAACACTTCTTAAGTTGTAAGATATGAAACACAGGTGCACATTTTGGTCTCAGGCAACTGTAGTTTGTAAACCACTTGCCCAACTTTTGCAATCACTTGAAAAGGTCAAAAAAACTTTGATGACAGCTTGTGTTGTCTTCCCTTCCTTATAGTTGTCTGTCTGTAGGGTTGCAACTTCAAATACACCCAATCATGTACTGCAAACTCTCTACCAGACCTATGTTTGTCAGCTGGAGACTTCATCATGAGCTTTTTTCCGGTTAAACTTTAGCATAGAAATAGATCTTCCCTACCTTGTAGATTCCTATCCACCAACTCAACTTTGTTATCCTTAGCTACACATGAAATATGAAAGAGGGTGCTTGACCATACACAATTTTAAAAGGAGTAGTCTTGGTAGCACTCTGATAATGGGTATTATACCAATATTCTGCAAGAGGTAACTAAAAACCCCAATCTTTCAGACTTTCCCAGTCATACACCTCACATAACAGTCTAAGCATTTGTTGACCACCGCAGGTCAAGCTACGCTAGAGCAATGATTGAGCTTCGAGCTGATGTGGAGTTGAAAGATACCATTGTGGTGATTATGCCTAAACTTACTAGGAAGGGTTTTATACGTGTACTGTTCGTGTTGAATATGAGTGGAAACGACCCTCTAGATGTGCGTGTTGTAAGGTATTTGGTCATATTCAAGAGGAGTGTTCCAAGAATCCAGGTTTGGGTGTGGCGAAGAGCTTGAAGAAGCCTAGCCAGGCTCCTAGAGGTGTTTCAGTTGGTCCAAAAGTAGGATTTAAACCAGCAAAAGAGTATAGACCTGTTTCTAACCCTACTGCCAACACTAGCGGTAATAAGAAGAAAGGTGTGAAGCCTACTAAAGAGGTTAGAATTCAAACCCATTTGATGTGCTTAATTCGGTTAAAAATGATGGGGAGTTGGGTACCAATGAGGGGACTTTAAATTTAGCTAGTAACGGGGCCAATGACTCCTCATTTTGGAATGTTAAAACTAGTAGTACTTGTACTACTCCTATTGTTGATAAAATTAGGAAACTTGATAAGCTAATTATGGATGGGAAAGTTACTCTTATGGATGATGAGGGTAAACCTCTGAAAAAGGTTGATTATCCGGGTGATCATGATAGTGTGGATGAGGTTGAATCAGTTGATAATGATATGGCTCGTTCTATGGCTTCAGAAAGGGTTGGTTTTGGCACTAAAAGTTTGCTGGAACAATGGAGAGATTCTTATGAGAATAGTGATTGTGATGAAGACCCATACGATGATGATAGGTATGAAGGTCAGGATATTCTCCTGACAAGATTCAAGATATATGCGATAATTTTGATATCAGAGTTCGAGGTCGTAGGAAGAAATAGGTTCTTGTTTCTTTTGTAGTCTAGTCACTTTGTGTACCTTCCTACAAGGAAGTAGTTTTTCCTATGTAACAAGTGGAGATGTGGGACTCACCCTCATCCTTTGTACTTAAATGTTTTTTGGAGTAATAAAATTTACCGGGGAAATCCTTTATCCAAAAAAGACCACCTTTGTTTGGCCATCTGTCTAAGGATGGTAGGCTGTAAACATTTTTAGTTAAACTTCCAGAAACTTAAACAAGGATTGCCAAAACAAACTCATGAAAACCTTATATCTGTCACTTACAATGGATGTGGGCAATCTATGTAACGTGTAGATATTATCCAAAAACAACTGTGCTATTGTCTTTGAAGTATAAGGGTGGGAGATGGCAATGAAATGAACATACTTGCTTAGTCTACCAACTATCACCAGAATACCACTCTTGCCTTGTGAATTTGGTAAAGAATTTATGAAATCCATTGAAATGTCTTTCCATACCTGAGTACGAATGGGTAGAGGCTACAATATCCCAAGGTATAAAGATAAGCCAGTCTTATTTCTCTGGCACACATCATAAGTTCTGACTATCTCCTTGACCATCCTCCTCATGCCTTTCCAGTAGAAGAAAGCACTAATTTTTTAAGGGTAACATGCACACCACTATGTCCACTTACAGTTGATGTGTGGAAGTGAGTGACCATGGCCTTCCTGAGCTCACTATCTGCTCCTACTACTTATTTTCCTTTCCTTCTTAACTACTTATCATTCCAAGTATACTTAGACTTTACTAGAGTTCCCTCTTGTAAGTCTTTTACAGTCTTACTCGGCATAGGATCAGTAGACCATAACAACGTGACTGCATTCATGAACTCATTTGAAGTCACATCAGATAAAAGAGCAAATAACTCCCCTAGTCTTTAAATTCTAGAAAGAGCATCAACCACCACATTATCTTTGCCTTTCTTGTACTCTATTTCATAGTTAAAGCCTAAAAGTTTGGTAGCCACTTGGATTGTAAAGGAGTAGTAATTCCCCAGTCTAAAACATACTTGAGAGTGAAATGGTCTATTTTGATTTTGAAGTGCATATCAAATAAGTAAGCTCTCCACTTTTGCAACGCTAACACAACTGCCAAAATCTCCTTTTCATAAGCAAACAAGGACTAGTGTTTGGGTACCAATGTTTTACTCAAAAAATCTATGGGGTGACCATTTTGTTGTAGCACTGCACCTATTTCATATCCTGAAGCATCACTCTCAATGGTAAATGTAACAATCAGCATTTTCACGTCATGTTACGTCAATAAATATTCAACTATTTATTTTAATCTTTTACGCGTTCACTTTTAATTTGTAACGTTTAGTTAAATCGCGTAAACTAAAAATCAACATTTAACGTAAACATGCATCAAACAAATAAAAATTTACGTTCAACAAGTATTATAATATTATTAGGAAGATAATTTATAACTTTTCAAGATTTATTTTTATATTTTACGTAAAACGCATCTGGTTCACGTTTTAGACACCCATGCATGAATGTAAGCACATAAACCCATCTATACTTCAACAAATACCCACCATTAGACCCAATACCCAAAAATATATTACAAACTTATATATATACATGCATATTAGCCGAAATATATACATACACATACAATTAAATTAAAACCATCCACTAACTTTACTTTTACATAAACAATAATAACTATTAACCAAATTGATCATATTCAAGCTTTAACCAAAGGGTTTCAAGGAAATTTTTATCCCCTTGGCATGCCTAGAATTCGGCTACAAATCAAAGGAAAAGGGCATGCTTATGCTTCCATAAAATCCATCTTACACAAGACATACTTGTCTTACAACATGCCATGCCATCTTACACCACCTAGTAGTAGTTTAACTACAAAACCATGCTTCTACAAGCCTTGAAAGCGGCCACCCTTAACATATGTTCAATGGTTTTGATTAAGTGGTATTTTACAAGTCTTGTAGTATAGATACTAGCCATAAAGTGAAGCAAACAAACACTTATCATTTTTACAAGAAACAAAGCACAAAACTCCCTCCTACACTCCCATAACCCACGACATACAACACACACACACACAAGAACTTCCATAGTTTTGATTTTTCAAGTAATATAAGCATACAAGGGTTTGTTATTAGGGATATCTAAGGTGATACAAAGTAATTTGGAAGCTTGGGTATTGGTTTATACAAGGTTGATTCAAGCAAGATTACTAGGGTTTTCTTGAAAGTATTTAGGGATAATACTTGGGTTTAGTTTATGTATCATCCTCATTCATCATTATCAAGGTTTAATACAAACCCTAAACTCTTCTAATAATTTATTTTCATGTATATATATATTTATTATAGAATTCAAGATATATTGTTTATATGAAGATATGATGTTTAAAAATATAATAAGACACAAGAACAAACTTGATACAAGTGTTAGTTAATTTATAAAAGTGTTTATAAACTAATTGTTAAAAATTTATTTATAAAAGTTTATAAATAAAAGGTTATGAGAACATTTTATTTGGACACATAAAATCATGAACAATAATTAGTGGACTTAAAATATACTAATGAAATTGTATTAGTGATTTTAGAGGACTTGTATAATTTTATTATGTTAAAGGTTTATTAAATAAAATTTATAAACATATTAATTCGAATATTAAAACATTCTGTGAAAATTTGAATCCTTAATAATTTCTGGAAGTAATTTATTAAAATAGTACATATTATAAGAAATCCAAGCATATAAAGAACTTGAAAAACTAAGCCTTAACGAAAGAGTTATGAATTTTACAAGATTACGATAAAAATTGTTTTTATAAAAGTATTTTTATAAAAATTGTTACTATTCGAACCTGATAAAAATATAAGGATATTTTTTGTGATAGTACATCTTATGAAGAATCCAAATATGTAAAGAACATTAAAAACGAGATTATAACACAGGAGTTATACATTTTACAAATTTACTATAAAAAGTGTTTTTATAAAAGTATTTTTATAAAAACAGCAACTATTTCGAAACTGATAAAAATATATGGATATTTTTCTGTGATAGATCATCTCAATAGGAATCCGTGCATATAAGAAACATTAAAAACGAATATAAAACGAAGGAGATATGATTTTTACAAGATTTTAATAATTAAATATATATAAGAAATTTTATATATTTACAGAAATTGTTGCTGTTACTGTTCATCAGTTTATAAAATATTATAAATGTAATATTTTGATATATTTTCTTAATACGATTCCGTACATATAAAAATCACGTAAAACGGAGCTAAAATTATAAAGTTTTCAAAAAGTATATATATACTTTTAACTTTGTATAAAAGCTGAAATATACATAAATAAGCTGCAGAAACTAAGAACAGTAAGTTTGAGGATATTCGAGTCCGATTCGGCCATAGTATAAAACTACAAAGTTGTTCGAAACGACGTTTTACCTAAACCTTTCGATTTTCATAATTTTTGGATGTATGAATATTTAATTAGAAATTATAAAGACAAGTATATTTTTATAAATATTACTTTATGAAACAGTTAAACTATTTATATAATATTATTATATAAATAACAAAAATATTAAATCAATTATTATTAACAAATAATCAAACATTTGACAAAGATAATAATTGTATTTTTCAAATACAAATACTTAGACATTTATTTAACAAATGCAATTTGAATATTGTCTCAAGTTATAAATTAAACAAAGACATTTAGATGGTGATGTAACTCTATAAAAATATATTGATGTAATTATATTAAATACATGACACTTATACGACCTATAATTAATTAGGTTGCATTTTGGATCATACGTGACGTTTCACTTTATTGATTTTCTATAATCAATACATTTCACTTAGGTGAGTTTATAGCCTTACGTTTTACTCGTTTTACATATACTTTATAACTTTTGGGGTGAGAATACATGCGCATTTACAAATCATTACATACTTGTTTTCATAACTTAATTACAAACTCGTTTACATGAATGTTTACAAACTCATTTACATGATTGATTACAAACTCGTTTACATGAACGTTTACAAACTCATTTACATGATTGATTACAAACTCGTTTACATACTCATTTACATATCTCGAAATGAAATACATCACAAGCTTTACTTATGGACGCAAGTACATTACTTTACCTTTTGAACTGATTACGGATTGCCTAAGTAGAATGAATTGTTAATTACTGCTGGTAAGCGCGAGTGTTATAAAATAGATCTATTTGGGGAGTGACTACCCCTGTTCGGGTGATTAGCTCTTACTAGTTCGAGATCTAACTAACGAACGTTATACCATGTCGGAGCATTGGACTACATACACGTGAACTCTTACTGTGCCTTGAATAAAGTGGCATACTGACATGTCTGAGCCTCAACTTCATAGAACTTAGGGCAATTGAACTTACTTTTCGTGATATTGTACACATTACATTATCATACTTGGAAATCTTACGGTCCAATACATACGTACATTTTTGTGACTATTTAAGGATAAAAATGGTCATGCATACTTTACAAAACTATGATTTCGACTTACACTTTTGGGAATACTTAAAGATTGAAATGGTCATACATACTTTGCAAATCTCGGATTTCAACATTTTAACAAACGCATTTTATGTGGTTTGTGGTTATACACATTTTAAGAAAAACTATATATTTAAGTTTATGTGTTGCAAGTCTTGTATGGGCGGGGCTTGTAACATAGTAAATTCATATATATAGTTTTGTGATTCACATTTATACTTATATAAACATATGAACTCACCAACTTTATGTTGACACTTATAAGCATGTATTTTCTTGGGTGAAAAAGCTACTTGACTTAACTGATGTGCATTAGTGTCCAAACTTTACAAGATTACTTTTCAAACGACACATTTAGATATCGTTCTCTCATGTCTTGTGCAATGGTATTATGAAGTAACGCTCTAGGACATTATTCCGCTACGACCCATTTTGGGGGTGTTACAGTAAACTCTTCATTTGAATTTGGTAAAGCACGGACTGAAGCTTCTCTTACATCCAGTTGCAGTCTCTCAAAGGCATTTTAAGCATCTTGACACCACTAAAAAGCATTCTTTTTCAACAAAGCAGTCAAAGGCTGACTGATGTTGACATACCCTTTTATGAACCTTCTGTAGTAACTAGTAAGCCTCAAGAAACCTCTAAGCTACTTGATTGTTGTGGGAACTGGCCACAACTTCATTGATTGTATCTTATTTGGGTTTGTTTCTACTCCCTAAGCTGATATTAAGTATCCCAAGTACTCCATTTGCCTTGTGAGTTGTGCCAAACACACATTTACTCTGTTGTTCATATAGATTATTTTCTCTCATAACTTGCAAAACTTGTCTAAAGTGGTCTACATGCTTTGTCAAAGAAGAATTGTATACCAAAATGTCATCAAAAAACACCAAAGTAAACTTCTAGAGAAAAGGTTTAAAGGTTGAGTTCATGAGTGCTTGAAAATTTGAGGGTGCATTAGTTAATCTAAAGGGCATAACCATAAACTCATAATGTCCTTCATGTGATTTGAAAGTTGTCTTGAAGATGCCTTTTTCACACATCCTGATTTGATGGTAACCAGAACTCAAATCCAGTTTGGAGAAGAATGTTGCCACACATAGTTCATCAATCAACTCCTCTATCATATGGATAGGGAACTTTTCTTTGATTGTATTCTTATTAAGTTTCTTATAATTTATACACATTCTCTAAGACCCATCCTTGTTTTTTACCATGACAATTGGAGAAGAGAAAGGATTGTGGCTTGGTACCACACTAGTATCCAACAACTCATTGACCATTGATTCTATATCATCCTTTTGGTTTGGGAGATACATATAAGGCTGGATATGGAATGATATGGACTCATCTTTTAGTGGAATCTCTGATCAATATCTCTTTGTGGAGGGAGATTAGAAGGAACTACAAACACATCTTCAACCTCTTGTAATAATTGCTCTAACGCAGGGTACCCAGTACTACGCATCTCTGTGGATTGCATCAATTGCAAGGTAGCATATGGCCAAATACAGTTGATAGAAGGCACATAAACACTAGTGTTCTATACTAACCGCTTGTGTAACTTTTTACCACTAAACCATTGCAATTCAGACTGTTGTATTCCCCTCAAATAGATTTTTTGTCCTTTATATACAAACTTTATAACCAAATGTTGAAAGTATCATTACATATTGCCTAGTGTAGACAACCATTAATACCCAAAACCATTTCACACCTTCTAATGGTAATAGCATCACATGTGTTTGAAAATTTGGCCATGGATTGACCACTTAAATCCATAGACCATATATTGACTAACTAACTTGTTTCATGCTAGGCATAGTAACTAGTAAAGGACAAGTTTTACTCAACTTACAGCTAAGACAAGATTTAAACACAACTTATAGCTAAATTTCTTAGCAGTGTATATGTCTAGAAAATATGGGTAACTTTAAGTGTCCAATAGCAACTACAATAAGTTTTTGCCTATATGCACCCCTGATGATTCCATGATGTTAAAAAGTAGGTTCTATCCAGAAACAACGCATTCAAATAAATCTGTAGACATTATATTATGAGGATAAAATTCACCGCATAAAGAGTTTATGTCTTCCCTTCTTATCAATTCCTCAAAACCAATTGCTCCAAATTCTTAAGGTTTATCTAACTCAAACTCTTTCTTCACTACGACTAACTTCCACAAGACCCTACACTTATGGCGAGGCATATACTTCTCAACATATTAAAATCTAAGTTCATACCATCTTTTTCAACTATTATTTTTTATAGACAGTTGTTATCTAGTGTAGATTTCAAGTTATTGCAAGGAGTTTGGTTACAAACAAGTGTTTGGTGGAGGCATATCAAAGAAGTAGCCCCTTTAGATTAGTCACATTCCTATTGGCATATAAAACTAGTAGTGGTTTTTAGAGTTGGAAATAAAGGTGCATTCTTATGCTTAACAATAGCTATACTGGCCTCTTATAAATTAGCTAAACTAAAAGTATCTGCTAGTGTCTTAGGCCTAAACAATCCTCACAGTCTCTCAATCCAGTGAGCAAATCCTGGCAATGACAATTAACATATTTGACCTCAGTATTGTCAGCTTGACAAAGTAATTGTTCAAAACATTACTTTGATACTCCCAATACTACTTTCATACTTGACAGATTTTGACGTCTTGCCATTAGATCTTCATCACACCCCAAATCATTTCAAAATTGCTAGTCCAATACAAAAGTCCACCCCATAGGTACTCCTTGAGTCTAAGTGAACCCGACAAATGCCACGCTAATTTCCACTATCTGCAGATAAACTGACATAATCTTGACCTTATCTTTATCATGGACATTATCAATGGCAAATAATTGTTTTAATCTGAACAACCATCTCTGAACATCATCTTTAGAGAACTTTGGAAATTCAAATTTGCTTAGTCTACTAAATTTGTTGTTGCCTTCTCCTCATCCTTTCAATCTATTCACATCAATAGCCAAATACTGTAATTGTGTCATGACATCATTCAAGCTATTGGAAACCATATCAAATTTCTCACTCAAACCACTATAAATCTGATTGACATGATCAGTTACCCAATTCTTAATGGTGTCATCAATATGAACCTCCATTGTTGAGTTTCTTGTTCCCACCATTATGATTTCATAACAAACATTCAAGAACTATTAATTACACCATACAGAGTAACTAACTAACTAACTATTCTACTATCAGATTCCTAAAAATGTTTATTGATGAGAGGAATATTTCGAACGTATTTTGTGGAATTGAAAACGGGAACGAATTAGACCTATAAATCACAAACTATTTAGGATTGGACAAATGGTCCTAAGAAAGACCGAATTAATGGTTGAATGGTGGTTTAAAAAAAAAAACAAAAATCAACAGATTATGGTGGTGTTCAAGGGACGTTGAAGCGAGGGGGTTGGAGGTGGGGGGCTATGTGTTACTTGTACCTAAATTTGTAACAGAAACCTATTTGGAATAGGTGGTATGTAGCAAGATGTTGCTGCTTGATATATATGCTAATTGGATAAAGGAACTCATAATCAAATAAACCAACTCATTAAAAACTATAATTCACAAAGTATTAGGTAAAGTCTCAAAGGCTAGAAATGGTTAAATATAAAGAGATTACAAGACCACGTTGTTTATCTGATTATGATTGATTGTCGAAGATTTTACCATAGAAGTGAGAGATTCAAGTTACAAAGCTTGGACAATGATAAACTGAAATGAACAAAGTATTTAAAGTGAAAAATAGGCAGGAAAGTTTGTTGTGTTGGTTGAGCGGGCTCACTTGCACAACACGTGACATTTGAATTTCTTTTAACTTGCACATATAGCAGTCTATTCACTAGATTGACATGTAGTCCTTTATTTGAGAAAATATAATGATGGATATTCCTTTTTTTAAAATGTAATCCTATCAGACAATTTCAAAATCTTGGCTTGGATAAGGAGTTATATAAACAAATAATAGTGCGTTTAATAAACAACATCAACCAAAGATTATTTTCTAATGCTTTAGCTTGGGACACTCGAACCGCTTTAAGTTTTCTGGCAGTCTTTTATTTGATATCAACGAATGGTTATAAATGTTTTATTTTGGAAAAAACAGTGTTAGAGAGATGTAATGGTTGACAATAAGCTATCAATGTTGCACACTAAGGTCGTGTTTGTTTTTAGATGTTTTATGTCTTATCTTCAAAACCATGTTTGCAAGAGGAGAGATGGATTGGAAGTCTTTTAAGATAAATGAAGTGATAAGCAGGACAAAAAAACTCCAAATTGTAAGAGGAAAAAAAGTTATTCTTGCCTCTTATGTCTAAATATAAACAAACACATGTCTTTCACTTCCTTTTACCACTTTCAGACATAAGAGGAAAAACAAATGAACTTCTTTCATTTTCCCTTTCTGAAAAAACCAAACGCACGCTTCTCATTTCATGTCCCCGCTTGCAGACAAAAGTTTGTGTCCTTTAATCAGGTGAGTTGACAAGCAGTCGGCTCTCCGAATGTCGTCAGCCTTGATGATCTATACCAAGTATCTTATGAATGTCATCATCAATGGTAAACAGTTATCAAGATAGATGAAGATTGTCTTGGCTATGGGAAACTAGGATTCAATCAAATAAGAGAGAATACTTAACTGATACTTTGTGTTGGATAATCTTGATAGGTCATGGCGCAGGTCAGTTTAGTCACAGGTGGATAGTTAGCTGCATGGTTTAAGTTGGGATATAACAACTGATAGGGTACCGATATGCAGTGGCAGAGACCACGGATTTTCAAGTGGTTTTTACAATTCCTTGGGTTCTTACCTATTTATTTCACGATGGTCATGCAGTATACCCACGTTCCATTTCATGCAAGTTTTGTGTACTTAACTTTGTTAGCATGTAGTCTATAAATAGGAAACTCCTTCCATCCAAATTAGATTAGTCACTTTTGACTTTTAAAGTCTTTCTATTTAAACTTTGACCTTTAATTATTTTTTTTGAGGTTATATAATACTTGATACAAAATATATGAATAGATTGAGTTATATATGGTATTTTCCATTGTGTAATTTTTATCAAGTATTATATAAAAAAATATGGTCAAAGTTAAAAAATAAAGACTCCAAAAAGTCAAAAAGTGAACTATTAAATTAAGACGAAGGGAGTAGTAGGTTTCATATTATATGTGTGCTAAATTATTTTTTCCCATATTAATATCAAACCAATGAAAACCAATCCCGTCATTTTGATTGGTGTTATCGTGTGGTGTTAGTTAGGGTTTAAGGAGGCTAATTTCTTTCACTTTGTATGGTTCGTGTGAAAAGGGGTGTAAGCTACCTTTCATCAATTGTTCCGTGTTGAAGAGACTAATCGGCATGAGTGCGTGAATGGAAACTGAAAGTATCCTGTCAAAGCAATTGTTTTGGATTTGTTCATCGCAAATGCAAGAAGACCGTAGAGTGTTGTAGCTAGTCTTCTTCGTCGGTGGAAAAGGTCTCGTGGAAGAGGTCTTAACGGAAAGAGGTGTGTAGTTGTGATCATTTTCTTTTTATCATGTTAGTTTCTTGTGAAGACTAAACATAATTGCGGACAACGGGACATGAAGACATCAACTAAGTGGATTAGAATCGTTCGTATTTGGGAGGTGACAGAAGAAGGTAAAGGTGGATGTGACCTTGTTTTCTTGAGCGATGGAAGAGTGCCCTCGAAACAAGCTTGATTAAAGGTTGGGGATGTCAAAAGTAGAGTTGCCGGTGGTCGTGTTGGCAATAACAGAAACACGGTGTAAACATTATGGCATTTAGAAGTTCAAACCGAGATAGCTTTGGACGTGGCCAGAGAAGAGGTCGTGGGTCTAGGGAAAGGTCGAGATGGTAATGAACATGTCCAACGGATGTTACATGTTATATGTGTTATAAACAATAAAAAAGGGTTGAAAGAAGACTCTCGATGTGACCGTGGAAGAGGTTCGGGTCGAGCTCATCAAGATTACGGGGGTGAATGTTGGAAAATCTTGATGGGTCATGGTGCGGGTTAGTTTAGTCACGGTTGGATAGTTAGTAGCATGTTTTAATGTGTGAATATAAGAGTTGATATGGTACCGATATGCATGGCAAAGGGCCAACCGTCTGAAATTAATTAATTTCATAAAGTCCCCTGTTTGGGACTGCTTTTTGAATGTTTTGTCATGAATTTCTATATGTTATTCTAATGCTACTTGTACAGATGTCAGCAGATGTTGCACGAGGTCATGGCGGTGACGGTGGTGGTGATGATTGTCCCCCTCCACACTAGATACCCACTGGTTGTGGGGGTTGCTTGGGCAACCGAGGTAAGAATATCTCGATTATTGTAATACAAGCATAAACTTGATACATTTAATTTGCTTGCCTTGAATTTTATGTGACTTTATCACTCACTTAAATTTGCAGGTAAAGGCACCCGAAAACCCAATTTGGGTGGCAGGAGTGTGGGCAGGCAGCATACCCGCCAGGAGACCCGAAACCTAGGGTTAAAGGCCATCACGGATAAAAGTGGCCCCGTCCCGATCCGGTTTGAGTTTGGTGACAGAGAGACCCTGATGCCTCTCGGTGAGCATGCGGCTCATTGGGCCAACTACCTTGGGGAGCTCATTCGGGAGTTGCCGTTGCACCACCCTTCGTGGCGCCAAGTGCCGCCGGAGGAGAAGGCGGGGGTCATGGCAAGGATTGGGGTAAGTTATTTCATTATCCTTTTATGTTTATTTCATTATCGTGTTCATTTATTTAATTGTGTATATTTATCTAAATTCGTTTATTTATTTATATCATATAAATAAATAAACAATTCTAGATAAGTATATAAATTATATCTCTAACTCTGTCTTTGTGGTATATGATTGCAGACCCAGTTTGACATGCGTCCTCACATGGAATCCGATCAATGGCCACTTATCTATGCGGCCATCTAGCAGCATCTAAAAAAGATCTACAATGGCAAGAAGGCTGCTCTTAAGGAAAAGCATTGGATTCCTGACTCGGACGGGACTTACAACGTGGAGCGCATCAGACAATCACGTCCCTCTCACATTTCCGAGGTCAATTGAGATGCACATATTGAGTTTTAGAATGACCCCAAGAATCGTGCTCGGGCTGCCCAAAATAAACAAAACCGGGCAAAGAGCAAGGTCGTATGCCGACAGGGATCCCGGTCTATTGCCGCCTTCCGAGATATGCATGTAATAAGCATTATAATTATTTTACATATAATTAACGCTTTGGTGTGTTGTGATTTGTCATTTTTAATTTGTTTCATCTTATATACGTATGTATGTGCAGATGAAGAGCTCAGCTACTAGAGAGTACCCGTCGCTCATCCATACCTTCTTCTTGACACATACTGTTAACGGCGTATTCTTGAACCCTGAGGACAAAGTTCTATATGTAAGTTATATTTCAAAACACGCACTTTAATGATTTGTCGAGAAATAATATAGTAACCCGACTAATATATTAACTATCTTGTGATTTTTTGATTACGTAGGATGAGATGCTGAGGCTACAGGGTCTAGGCTCCAACACCGAGACGAGTGTTCCCTACACCGAGGATGAGATAATGGCGATCGTTCGCGGGGGCAAGCAGTGGGGACACATTCCCGGTGTTGGTAGGTTTTTGCCATGACAGCGCATGGTCATTCCGCCCTCGCCTCCATGCATGCACTCCTCTGATGTCGCTAAGCTAAAAAAGAGAGAGAAGGTGCTAACGCGTCAGGTGAACATGTTCATGAAGTTATTTAGGAGTGACGACAAGTTTTCCCATATGCTTTCGCAACTTGAGTCACAGCCTGAGATAGGTGGTGGCAGCGAGAGTGGCGGGTGCGGGGATGATGAGCAGGGATATGATGAGGACGACGACGAGGATGGGGAGGATGAGGACGATAGTTAGGAGATGTTGGGTAAGTATATGTTATTTTGTGTCTTAAGTGTATATTGGCGACCCTTATGTGAATATTGGTTTCCCCGTACGTTTAGAACTTGTTATCTTGGTGAATATTGACTTGTATCTAGCGGATAATGCAAGTTTTGTGACTTTGTCACCCGTTTTGTAGACTATATTGCGTTTATTCGGATTTTGAACATATTTAGCTTTATTATATCAAATGCGTTGATCGTATTGTGTTTTGGTAGAAGTTGTAATGTATTTCGGTAGATTATATATTGGTTTATACAGGTTTCAGTATAGGTACATTTTTTCCGAAAAAATTCTGGAAATAGCCTGCTGTGCAGGCAGTACAAAAAAAATTGCAGACTTATCCCGGGCGACATGTCGCCCGGGATAAGTTAAACGAAAAATTTATTAAAGGGTTTCCCAGGCGACATGTCGCCCGGGAAAGTTGGGAAAAAAATATTAAAAATCTATCCCGGGCGACATGTCGCCCGGGAAAGTTGGGGAAAAAATATTAAAAAACCATCCCGGGCGACATGTCGCCCGGGAAAGGTACCAATAAACGACAAAAAATATTGCCACGTTGACTAGTTAATTTATTTGGAATGTTTTCACGGGCGACATGTCGCCCGGGATTCTACGTAATTAACTAATTAATCAAGCTTCAATATTAATTACTCATTTTATAAATTTAGTATCCCGGGCGACATGTCGCCCGGGAAACCCCTCCACCGTGGCAAATATTTGTTTGACTAAAACTGTGTGGGCCCCACGATGTCGCCCGGGTAAGTCGCCCGGGAAGGTATCCCCTTCGAGCTTTTCCGCTCGACCTATCCCGGGCGACAAGTCGCCCGGGAAACTTATCCCCAGCAACAAGTCGCCCGGGATACCCCGGATTTGTCGTTGGGGAAAATGGCATGAGTGCGAATGATTTTAAATAGAAAGATAGATTCATACAAAGCTTGAAATGATAAAATGAATAATACAAAGTATTTAAAGTGAAAAATAGGCAGGAAAGTTTGTTGTGTTGGTTGAGCGGGCTCACTTGCACAACACGTGAGACTTGAATTTCTTTTAACTTGCACATATAGCAGTCTATTCACTAGATTGACCTGTAGTCCTTTATTTGAGAAAATATAATGATGGATATTCCTTTTTTTAAAATGTAATCCTATCAGACAATTTCAAAATCTTGGCTTGGATAAGGAGTTATATACATATAATAGTGGCGTTTATGAAACAACCATCAACCAAGATTATTTTTCTAATGCTTTAGCTTGGACACTCGAACCGCTTTTAAGTTTTCTGGCAGTCTTTTATTTGATATCAACGAATGGTTATAAATGTTTTATTTTGGAAAAAACAGTGTTAGAGAGATGTAATGGTTGACAATAAGCTATCAATGTTGCACACTAAGGCCGTGTTTGTTTTTTAGATGTTTTATGTCTTATCTGCAAAAACATGTTTGCAAGAGGAGAGATGGATTGGAAGTCTTTTAAGATAAATGAAGTGATAATCAGACAAAAAAAATCTACAAATTTGTAGAGGAAAAAAGTTATTTTTGCCTCTTATGTCTAAATATAAACAAACACACGTCTTTCACTTCCTCTTACCTCTTTCAAACATAAGAGGAAAAAACAAACGAACTTCTTTCATTTTCTCTTTCTGAAAAAACCAAACGCACGCTTCTCATTTCCTGTCCCCGCTTGCAGACAAAAGTTTGTGTCCTTTAATCAGGTGAGTTGACAAGCAGTCGGCTCTCCAAATGTCGTCAGCCTTGATGATCTATACCAAGTATCTTATGAATGTCATCATCAATGGTAAACAGCTATCAAGATAGATGAAGACTGTCATGGCTATGGGAAACTAGGATTCAATCAAATAAGAGAGAATACTTAACTGATACTTTGTGTTGGATAATCTTGATAGGTCATGGTGCAGGTCAGTTTAGTCACAGGTGGATAGTTAGCTGCATGGTTTTATGTGTGGATATAACAACTGATATGGTACCGATATGCATGGCAAAGGACCACGGATTTTACAAGTAGTTTTTACTAGTTCTTGGGTTTACCTATTATTCAGGATGTCATGGCAGTATACCCACATTCCATTTAATGAAAGTTTTAAGTACTTTACTTTGTTAGCATGTAGTTTATAAATAGGTACTCATTCCGTCCCAATTTATTAGTCTACTTTTGACTTTTTAAAGTCTTTCTTATTAAACTTTGACCTTAATTTTTTTTGTTATATAATACTTGATACAAAATATATGAATAGATTGAGTTTTATATGTATTTTCATTATGTTATTTTTATCAAGTATTATATAAAAAAAAAATATGGTCAAAGTTAAAAAATAAAGACTCTAAAAAGTCAAAAAGTGAACTATTAAATTAGGACGGAGGGAGTAGTAGGTTTCTTATTACATGTGTGTAATCAGTTTTCCCTTATTAATATGCAAACCATTGAAAACCAATCTTGTCATTTTGATTGGTGTTATCGTGTGGTGTTAGTTAGGGTTTAAGGAGGCTGATTTCTTTCACTTTGTATGGTTCGTTTGAAAAGGGGTGTAAGCTACCTTTCATCAGTTGTTCCGTGTTGAAGAGACTAATCAGCATGAGTACGTGAAATGAACAGAAAGTATCCGTCAAAGCAAGTGGTTGTGGATTTGGTTCATTCTGCAAATGCAAGAAGACCGTAGAGTGTGTAGCTTGTCTTCTTCGTCAGTGGAATAGGTCTCGTGGAAGAGGTCTTATCGGAAAAGGGTTGTAGTTGTGGTTCATTTTCTTTTATCATGTTTGTTTGTTGTGAGAGACTAAACATAATTGCGTGGCAAACGGACACGAAGACATCACACCAAGTGGATTTGATTCGGTTCTTTTTTGCGGGTGACAGAAGAAGGTAAAGGTGGTTGTGACCTTGTTTTCTTGAGCGGTGGAAGAGTGCCCTCGAAACAAGCTTGATTAAAGGTTGGGGATGTCAAAAGTAGAGTTATCGGTGGTGGTGTTGGCAATAACAGAAACACGGTGTAAACATTGTGGCATTTAGAAGTTCAAACCGAGATAGCTTTGGACGTGGCCGGAGAAGAGGTCGTGGGTCTAGGGAAAGGTCGAGATGGTAATGAACATGTCTAACGGATGTTACATGTTATATGTGTTATAAACAATAAAAAAGGGTTGAAAGAAGACTCTCTATGTGACCGAGGTGAAGGTCAGGTGTTTAGGAATGGTCTTGAACGTGAAAGAGAACCGTGGAAGAGGCTCGGGTCAAGATCATCAAGATTGCGGGGGTGAATGTTGGAAAATCTTGATGGGTCATGGTGCGGGTTAGTTTAGTCATGGTTGGATAGTTAGTAGCATGTTTTAATGTGTGAATATAAGAGTTGATATGGTACCGATATGCATGGAAAAGGGCCAAGGGTTTTACACGTCTATTATTCAGGAGGTCATGGGAGTATACCCACGTTCTATTTCATGCAAGTTTTGTGTACTTTACTTTGTTAGCATGCAGTTTATAAATAGGTAGCAGGTTTCATATTATAAGTGCTTATTAAAATACAAACCATTGAAAACCAATAATCTTGTCGTTTTCATTGGTGTTATCATGTGATGTGAGTCTGGGTTTAAGAAGGTTGATTTCCTTCACTTTGACCCTTACGTAGTCATCTACTTAACTCGTGTGCTTTGCTGACGCGATATTTTAATGAAGTTGTTTAATGTCCTTTTAATTTTGAGAATTTTTATAAGATACTATAAAAGTAAAAAATAACATATGTATAATCTCTCAAATTACAAGACCAAATTTGCAATTCACACACAAAATGTAGTTAAACAAATAATGTTTTTACAGTTCAAGTAACCTTGAGAAGTCCAGCATTTGACAAGATGTACAATGCTTAACCGTGATATGCCGTGACCGTTTCCACACACCCAAAACATGCATGTACAAGTTGTATAATTCAATTCCAAATCTTATATCTAAATAAAAGGCTAGAAAAAATGGAATATACGCATCTAATTATACTTGTTTATGTTAGGCTTATTGACTAAACTTGGGCCACCTTTCTTCTCAACTCTATTTTCTTGTTCAATTTTCCATATATCTTTTCCCTTAAATGAAAATGCCAGCTTTTGCGTTGACATCAGGGCTGGACCATAACATATCTCCGCTGTCCGTAGATGTTGACGGTTGACCCATTGGTTGAAGGTCTGGTGAACTAGAAGTATTACTATTGAAGCTCCTAAGCCTTACAAAATACTGTCCAATATATTTATATTTATTCGCAGGCATGTCGAAAGGTGGCAGTGGTGGTGGTTGTGGTATATACGATGACTGTGAGCTGCTGCTCACGGAACTCTGCCGGTAATAGTGTTGAGGTTGTGGTTTTGGTTGCGGTGGTGGTCGTGGTTGTGGTCGTGATCGTGTTGGTGGTAGTGGTGGTAGTGGTGAGGTTTTTGATGAAGAGAGTTTTTTGTTTTTGTTTCCGGGCTTAAATATGTTATTAAGAAATGATCGTGGTGGCGGTGGCGGTGTTGGTGCTGCAGTATCAAGGTGAGTTCGTTTATCTTTGTTTTGTTTCTTAAACATACTTCTGAAGATAGACGCAGGTGGTGGTGTTGATGCCGGTGTCGGTGCTGGAGCTTGAGCCGGAGCAGCTAGAGCTGGAGCTCGAGCGTGACGAACAGCTCATATAGAGGATGTGACACGACGCTTATTTCTTAATCTCAGTCTATATGACTTTCTCTTCCTCTTTGTGTCGTAGCTTTGATCATCTGATGAAGACTTTTCATTTATATCATCACATACTTGAGGATTAGGTTTGTTATAATTCACATGTATCCATGGCACCGGTGGAGGTGTAGGTGTGCGTTGATCATCACTATTTCCTGACGCGTCCATTGCTTCATCAGTCATGTTCATCCACTCTAATGTACAATATAACAATGAGACATGAGTTAGTAAAACTACATTTGTTAAAAAGCTATTAATGATTTCATGGTTTGATATGATGACAATTAATAATCTCACCTTTTATAAAAGTTGGCGGTTGACCCATTGGTTGAAGGTCCGGTGAACTAGAAGTATTACTATTGTAGCTCCCTAGCCTAACAAAATCGCCATAATATTTATCTTTCATTTCAGGCATATTAAGAGGTGGTAGTGGTGGTGGCAAACATGACGACTCTGAGCTGCTGCAAATAGAACTCTGTTGGTCATAGCATTGTCGTTGAGGTTCTGGTTGCGGTGGTGGTCCTGTTGGTGGTAGTGGTGGTAGTTTTGAGTTTTTTTATGAAGGAATATTTTTTATTTTATTTCTCGACGTGAAAAAGTTAGGGAATAATGACCGTGATGGTGGTGGTGGTGGCGGCGGTGGCACTGTTGTAGTAACGAAAGGGATATGTGTAGCTTTTCTTGGTTTTTTAAACATAATTTGGAAGATAGACTTTTGTCCTTGTACCGGAGCCGGTGCTTGAGCTAGAGATGGAGCTCTAGGCGGAGGTGGAGCTGGTGGTATAGGCGTGGCATGACGTATATTCTTTACTTTTGGTCGATATTGCCTTCTCTTTCTCTTGATCCTATGATCATCCGATGATGTTATTTTAGCCGTAGCATCACTTACTTGCGGATCAAGTTTGCATGAATTCACATGTATCCATGGCATCGGTGGTATAGGTGTGCGCTGATCATCACTATTTCCAGAAGCATCAATCTCTTCATCCCTCACGAGCCAATCTACTGCACAATATGACAAGGATAAATGAATTAGTATAACTACATTTGTTAAAATTATAAATGTGCAAATAAAAATTAATATTACCTGAATCATAAAAATGACTCTCGTCGTTAACACCTTCAACGTCAAGATTCTGATCATTTTCGACCACCTTATTGGTAGAGGGGCCGTCGACCTTAGGATCAAAAGTGCGAAAAAGAATGACAAGGAGTACAAGGAAAAGATTAAAGCAACTCAAAGTAGATTTAAAGGAAGCTGGTTTGATAATTTCTGGAACATGTGATAGGAAAAATAGGAATAGAAGAACAAGCATAGGGAGTATGAGGATGATAAGAACCATCGGGTCAATGAGTGGTCGATGGCGGCAAGTGGTGATAATTTCTTGTTGAATTAACAAACTTGTTCGAGAGTTACCATTTTTCTTCATCGTGTTAATCTAATTATTTGGTTATAAAGGATATCACACGCATATATATGTAGAATGATAGAAAACCCTTTGAGTTATGATTTATTATTGACCACTATTTATAGTGGTAAAACCCTAATACCTTAAACCCACAAACGGGCTTGGGCCTATATATTATATGCGATCGTCATCCTGTTTGGCCTTCTAAATTAACACCTTTAAAAAAGAAAACATGCACCACCTGTGACTTAATTACTTGGATGTTTTCTCAGAGTTTTAATCCACCACTTAATTTCCACACAGTTACCTGCACCCATGGATTGAGTTTGGGATTCCATGGAACGTTACACCCCCCGCAGTCCGAGCAGCGAAATCGCAAAAGCTCGGACCGGAGTAGTAAACTAGAAAAGAAAAGAAAAAAAAGACAAAACATTAAAAGAAATAATAGCGATGAAGACATCCGACAATAAGCGTCTTCAAACAATCTTCAAACTTGAAGTCATGAACTGATAAACCTGGATAAACCAATATAACCAAAGCACGAACAACAACATACGATTGTGTGGATTTGTGACCTTAGCACAAATCACTAACACAAATAACGATTGTGTGGATTTGTGACCTTAGCACAAATCACCAACACAACAAACCAATAATAAAACTTAAAAAAAAACATAATAGCTGCTGCACCACGGTCTTGTTGATCAGGAAACAGATCTTCAGATCTGAGACAAGTAAAAAAGATCACGATAATAGTGGAAGGATGGCTGGTGACGATGACGTCATGCTTTTCTTTGAGGGCTGGTGATGATGACGATGGCGGCTAGGTTTTTTTTTTTGATTTAGGGTTTGACAAGGATCCCTCCGAATCATCGACTAGTTGTCGATGACCGGAGAACAACTATTTTGTGAAGAAGGTTAGTGTTTTTGAGCGGAAGATACATGATTTGGGTTTAGGATCTTAATGGCTGATACCATGTAGAATGATAGAAAACCCTTTGAGTTATGATTTATGACCACTATTTATAGTGGTAAAACCCTAATACCCTAAACCCACAAACGGGCTTGGGCCTATTTATTTACTAATAATATATACTGTATTTGTGGAGGTATATAACCACAAAATGAGTCCCTAAGTAAGTTTGCAATATAATAACAAGATTCCTTGGATGTTCACGTTACGCGTATATAATTATCTATATCTACGTACCTTCCATGTATTATACTTGCAATTGTTAGAAATTTTTAATGTTTGGTTGCACGAAATTTTTAATGAGATAATTGATGAAAAGAATCGCTAAACAAAAAAAACTGTTTTTTGGTGAAAAACCAAATATTCTTTTATCAACACTACGTTATCTTCGGTTGGAAGAGAAACCAACCATTGTGTCACTACTTATTTTGTCTGCAAATAAGTTTCTACAAAATGAGTCCCGTTTTAGAGGTGTACGTTAATAAGCACTATTTGCAGTAGCAGTATTAACAAAGATGTTGAATAATACAGGTGTTAATAAGGACTATATGCGATGACAGAATCTCATATTCAATGAGTAGAGGTGCAAATAAAGACCATTTTAGTAAATTAGTTACTCGTATTATCAAATATGTTAAATCATAAAAATATATAAAAATGATCGAGAGTGATAGAGAGTGTTAGTAGTATATTCAAACAGCCGAGTATATTATTTCTGTTCCAACTTCGTAGTAGCTTCTATGAAATTGGAAGTTACCTTCCTTTACTTCTTCTCCTATATATTATATGTGATCGTCATCATGTTTGGCCTTCTAAATTAACACCTTTAAAAAAGAAAACATGCACCACCTGTGACTTAATTACTTGGATGTTTTCTCAAGTTTTAATCCACCACTTAATTTCCACGCAGTTACCTGCACCCATGGATTGAGTTTGGGATTCCATGGAACGTTACACTACCTCTTCGCTATCACCATCAATGGAGAAATATATACGTTGCTGTTACAATTTCTCAAGGTTCAGAATTCAGAAACTAAAAGTCAGAAGATAAGATAATCATGGATTGGGTACTTGTTATGTGAATTATTAAAAACATTTTTTCCCAATTTCTACGTAATATGTTTTATGTTAATCATTATTGCAATTGCGCGCATTCTTTATGAATAGAAGATATGTAGATCTTTGATCGAGTACATAGAATGCTTGTTGGGGCTTGTACCACTGCAAATGCAAGGCTTAATTCGCGGGATATGGCTTTTAACCTAAGAGTATCCAAGCATTTTCTGTAATATAATGATGTATCATGTTTTATACATGAAAAATACCGTGTGGGTGGCTTTCAAGTTTCAATCCATCTCATCTGACGCATTTATCTTTGTGGTATTTTTCTTCTATTTTCTTCACCAATTTGAGACGTTTACTTGAATCACTCTGTTCATGCGTTGAGAAAGTTAAAAGAAAAACAAGGACTTGCACAGCAGAAGCAGAAGCAGGAAGACAAGCTTCCCTAGGATCTGTATTTAATAGTTTCCAAAATAGAGATATGCAGCATAGCACCACATCAATGGAAATGCAAACCCGATCCTATAGCATAATTTAAACATAACCAACAATGAGACATTGGTATTGGAACCAGCACATTTTGGGAACTTACTTTGAAAGTGAATAAATTTCCCATTGTTTAACACAAGTTTATTATAACATGATCAACTACACGCCCTACTAAACCTTGCCATAAACAATTATTCTTAATTCATATCTGATGCCTCTGCAGACTGACTAAGTTATAATAACAAAGTCTAGTTTGTTCAGCAATAGGGATCTGAACCTTCAACAACACCACAATCATTGAGGTATGTGGCAAGGAGGCCAGCAATTAGTAGTTCTTGGCAGAGACAGGTGACTCGCCATTGAGACCCAATCTTTGGTATCCTTAAGAAATTTGCAATAGTCGGCATCAGCCCCGTTAGTACATGGACCTCCCTCTAAGATGAAAGTCAAGCATTATCTAGTTACCATAGGCGTTGACACAAATGTGATCATATCACCAAGAGCATACAAATCACGAATTTCACCATCTTTTGTTTTCCCAAATCTTTCCTTTGGACTGATAATGAGATATTTTTATGAATCAGAGGGCTAACTCATCGATTATTTATAGCTCTGAGAAGTTCGACATCCGATTTTCATATATCCACTTGCTACTTGTGTAATTCCAGTTTAATATTCAAAATATGCAACCCTTATCAAAGTCAACTGAGTTATTGCTATATACATATACTAATGAAGTTTATATATTATAAGAATCAATTATTGTTGGAATTGAATATACTAAAGCTAATAGAGTTGACCGATATTAGAAGATTAGTTTAAACTAGACTTTGTGCAATCTATTGAGCAATTTGAGCAATTTAATTCCTTAAACAGATAAACACAAATTGCATATGACAAGCACATGTTTTACAAAAATAAGAAGAATCACATGATCAGTCGGTAAAAAACTAGTAATGACAAGTTTAAAAAAATAATTGATACACACGCGCTTCATGTACTTTGTGTTTTTGTTCGTTTATGTTAGTATATTATTATTTTGTTCACTTCGGTTACTATTCTTCTCAAAACCGGCTAATCAAGTTAGAGCACTAGATGTGCAAACACTAACCACACCAAAAAGTTTTGTCAATGTACCACACGGAACCCCTTTTCACCCGTGGTGGTATTTTTTTTTCATTATGTTATGCATCTATAGATGATATTGTGTCCTCCAATTATTGACCAGAATGCTTGTCGGGGTTTGCGACCTGTGTTTATTTATTTATATTTTATTTAACGAAAGGAAGACAGGAAAACAATAGGCCCATGAAACAAAATAAAATTTATCAAAAAAACACTATGCATGAAAGAAAATATCATTCCGTGCGTCCTCCGTCTTCTCCCAAAATCGTTCCCCTAGCATCTTCCGCATGCCCCACTCCGACATCTCAGATCAAATAAGGCCACATGGCTCATGCAGCTATAGGCGCGATGCAACATCTTGTCCGCCTTGCTTGCAACCTTCAAACCAACCATCTTCAACTGTCCCTACCTTACGTTTAGAGTTTAGGAAGACATCACTGACAATGTAGGCTAAGACTAATCCAAAAGTTGCACAATGCTTAATTTGCAGAACACTAATGAAGTTTTTATCAAAGAGTTTTCAACGGTCATGAAGTTTTCAACGGTTGGTGACAGTTGCATGGATAGATAGTCCCTAACTTTTCAAAAGAATTTCAACTAACTGAAAACTTCATCCAGAATTTCAACGGACATAAGTTGCATGGATAGTCCCTAACTTTGCAAAATTGCATCCAGTTTTGGGTGAAATTCTTTTGCAAAGTTAGGGACTATCCATGCAACTTTTAACTTTTAGGGACGATAGATGCAATTTTGTGAACATTAAAGTTTATTTTTGTCATTCTTGAGGTTCTTTTTGACCTCCTTAGCCGGTAACTCATTTATATAGTAAAAGGGCACACGCCTATACTTGCCACCTTTGATTTCCTTGTCCACCTCCTCCTTCACCCTTAAACCTACGCACACCCACACATGAACAAACATCCGTACAATTCTATACTTTATTTAGTACCATACACTTTACTTCACCCCACACATCACTTTCATATCTAATTTTTTTTCAATAAACTCTAACTCAACCACACCATTTAATACTACCAATTTATTGTCTTTTTTCTTAATTGTTGCTACAAAAAGGATTTTTTTATTCTATTAAATGTTTTTTACACTAATTGTAATAATTATTAATATAATTAAAAATGTGGTTTTTATTTCAATTATGGAGTTTATGTTAATTTTTTGTCTTTTTACAAGTGTGATGGACATGCTATGATGATGTGGTGTTTATGATACACTACAATGGTGTATTTAAGTATGATACACTAAGGTATGAACAATTCAGAGTTGTTGAGGCATGTACAACTCATAGGGTTATGTTTAGTCCACTACTTGATATGTTAGTTGCTAAGTTAAAGAATAACATATGGGCGTTGTTCTTATGCATTCTTGGGTTAGATATTGATAGTAGTGGTATGAAACTAATTAAAAATGATGCAAATGTACATGGTTTGTATGACCTAACTGAAAGCAAGTCGTGGCAATAGACTTGTGTTTAGCACATTTACCACATAATTTTACAAACTATTGCCACCAAACTTAGGTTTAGATGGTCAATGAAGAAGTAACATCCAAAAAAAGGAACATGAACTTAGAAAGAAACATGCTGGTAATATATTTGTTAAGGAGATAGTTGTTTGGACTGAGGATGAAGCAGATTATCCTTACTTTAGTTCTCCCCCACTTAAGTCTAGACCTTGGTTAGGAATGGATGGTGCAACATTAGACACTTGCAAAACTTGTCTAAAGTGGTCCACATGCTTTGTCAAAGAAGAATTGTATACCAAAATGTCATAAAAAACACCAAAGTAAACTTCTAGAGAAAAGGTTTAAAGGTTGAGTTCATGAGTGCTTGAAAATTTGAGGGTGCATTAGTTAATCTAAAGGGCATAACCATAAACTCATAATGTCCTTCATGTGATTTGAAAGTTGTTCTTGAAGATTCCTTCTTTACACATCCTGATTTGATGGTAACCAGAACTCAAATCCAGTTTGGAGAAGAATGTTGCCCCACATAGCTCATCAAATCAACTCCTCTATCACATGGATAGGGAACTTTTCTTGATTGTATTCTTATTAGAGTATTCTTATAATTATACGACAATTCTCAAAGACCCATACTTTGTTTTTTACCTGACAATTGGAGAGAAGAGAAAGATTGGGCTTTGGTACCACAACTTAAGTATCCAACAACTCATTGAACAAGCTTCTCATTCATCATTTGGTTTGGGAGATACCTATAAGGCTTGATATGGACTGTTATGGACTCATCTTTTAGTGGAATCTCTATCAATATCTCTTTGTGGAGGGAGATTAGAAGGAACTACAAACACATCTTCAACCTCTTGTAATAATTGCTCTAACGCAGGGTGATACCCAGTAATATGCATCTCTGTGGATTGCATCAATTGCAAGGTAGCATATGGCCAAATACAGTTGATAGAAGGCACATAAACACTAGTGTTCTATACTAACCGCTTGTGTAACTTTTTACCACTCAACCATTGCAATTCAGACTGTTGTATTCCCCTCAAATAGATTTTTTGCCCTTTATATACAAACTTTATAACCAAATCTTGAAAGTATCATTACATATTGCCTAGTGTAGACAACCATTGAATACCCAAAACCATTTCACACCTTCTAATGGTACTAGCATCACATGTGTTTAAAAATTTGGCCATGGATTGACCACTTAAATCCATAGACCATATATTGACTAACTAACTTGTTTCCTCCTAGACATAGTAACTAGTAAAGGACAAGTTTTACTCAACTTACAGCTAAATTTCTTAGCAGTGTATATGTCTAGAAAATTATGGGTACTTTAAGTGTCCATTAGCAACTGCAATAAGTGTTTGCCTATATTACCCTGATCATGATGTTAAATGTAGGTACTTCAGACAACGCATTCAAATAAATCTGTAGACATTATTATTATGAGGATAACATTCACCCATAAAGAGTTCATGTCCCCTCTTATCTAATTCCTCAGAACCCAATTGCTCAATCTTAGGTTTATCTAACTCAAAATCTTCTTCACTAGGACTAACTTCCAAAGACCACTACACTTATGGCGAGGCATATATTTCTCAACATAGTAAAAGCATAAGTTCTTAGCATCTTTTCAACCAATTATTTTTTAGACAGTTGTTGTCTAGGTGTAGTTTTAGTTTTTGCAGGGTGTTTGGTTACAAACTAAGTGTTTGACTAGAATTCACAAGATCAGGTAAAGTCAAGTAGAAATGGTTAAAGAGATTTGTTATTGATTATGGGATTGTGTCGAATGATTTTAAATAGAAAGAGAGATTCATACAAAGCTTGAAATGATAAAATGAATGATACAAAGTATTTAAAGTGAAAAATAGGCAGGAAAGTTTGATGTGTTGGTTGAGCGGGCTCACTTGCACAACACGTGAGACTTGAATTTCTTTTAACTTGCACATATAGCAGTCTATTCACTAGATTGACCTGTAGTCCTTTATTTGAGAATATATAATGATGGATATTCCTTTTTTAAAAATGTAATCCTATCAGACAATTTCAAAATCTTGGCTTGGATAAGGAGTTATATACATATAATAGTGGCGTTTATGAAACAACCATCAACCAATATTATTTTTCTAATGCTTTAGCTTGGACACTCGAACCGCTTTTTAAGTTTTCTGGCAGTCTTTTATTTGATATCAACGAATGGTTATAAATGTTTTATTTTGGAAAAAACAGTGTTAGAGAGATGTAATGGTTGACAATAAGCTATCAATGTTGCACACTAAGGCCGTGTTTGTTTTTTAGATGTTTTATGTATTATGTGCAAAACCATGTTTGCAAGAGGAGAGATGGATTGGAAGTCTTTTAAGATAAATGAAGTGATAATCAGATAAAAAATTTACAAATTTGTTGAGGAAAAAAGTTATTTTTGCCTCTTATGTCTAAATATAAACAAACACACGTCTTTCACTTCCTCTTACCGCTTCAGACATAAGAGGAAAAAACAAACGAACTTCTTTCATTTTCTCTTTCTGAAAAAACCAAACGCACGCTTCTCATTTCCTGTCCCCGCTTGCAGACAAAAGTTTGTGTCCTTTAATCAGGTGAGTTGACAAGGAGTCGGCTCTCCGAATGTCGTCAGCCTTAATGATCTATACCAAGTATCTTATGAATGTCATCATCAATGGTAAACAGTTATCAAGATAGATGAAGACTGTCATGGCTATGGGAAACTAGGATTCAATCAAATAAGAGATAATACTTAACTGATACTTTGTGTTGGATAATCTTGATAGGTCAAGGTGCAGGTTAGTTTAGTCACACGTGGATAGTTAGCTGCATGCTTTTAGGTGTGGATATAACAACTGATATGGTACCGATATACATGGCAAAACGACCACGGATTTTACAAGTGGTTTTTACTAGTTCTTGGGTTTACCTATTATTTAGGATGACATGGCAGTATACCCACATTCCATTTCATGCAAGTTTTAAGTACTTTACTTTGTTAGCATGTAGTCTATAAATAGGTACTCCTTCCGTCCCAATTTATTAGTGTACTTTTGACTTTTTAAAGTCTTTCTTATTAAACTTTGACCTTAATTATTTTTTTTTGGTTATATAATACTTGATACAAAATATATAAATATATTGAGTTTTATATGTATTTTCATTGGTATAATTTTTATCAAGTATTATATAAAAAAAAAATTATGGTCAAAGTTAAAAAATAAAGACTCCAAAAAGTCAAAAATTGAACTATTAAATTAGGACGGAGGGAGTAGTAGGTTTCATATTATATGTGTGTAATCAGCTTTCCCTTATTAATATGCAAACCATTGAAAACCAATCTTGTCATTTTGATTGGTGTTATCGTGTGGTGTTAGTGAGGGTTTAAGGAGCACTACTACAAAAAGTTTCATGGAGACCGGTTAGAATGGCTCATGGAGAGTGGTTTAGGAACCACTCTAGGCGGGGGGGTATTTCTATAACCAAAACATATAGAAACTGGTTCCACAACCGGTGTCTAATATGAGCATCAAAACTGGTTTGCTAGTAAGAACGGGTGTCTGCAACCGGTGTCCACAAGTCTATTGTAGAGTAAAAGGACTAGTTTTTATATAAGAACCGGTCTTGATGAGAATTTCTTTTTCAAAAAAAATTAATTTTAGTTTTGCATAAAATATAAAATTTTCATAATTCTAGAATATACAACTAAATTAAAGTGCATAATACATGCCAATATAACCAACTACAACATATCAAATCGTTTCAACTTGACTCAAACTTGATTAGCTACTTTAATATTTAAGCTAGAAATTACAGATGATGTAGCAGTGACTAGCTCGCCCTTTCAAGGCTAACAACAGCTTCGCCAATTTCGATTGCAACTCCTTCCTGCAAGACAAGGAATTTTCATCGGCAAGGTAAAACATACTCAAACTTGTTTAGCTACTTGAAAGTTATTCACAATTAATATGTAATATGTGATGAGAAATTATGACTGGATGAGGAGGTGTCAAATACAGAAACAGTCCACAAAATGCACAATGGCAGAAATGGATAAATGAATGGAAATTCAAATGTAGAGTATGTTTTACCTTGCCGATGAAAATTCCTCGTCTAAAAGCGAAATTTGATCACCTCAGCAAAAATGCAAAAAATCTAAAGCAGTCATTCTTTCTTTCATCCAACCGATGAGTCAAAGTGAAAGGTTCGAGAAGTAAAGATCATTGTATATAGAATAAAGCTTTATAAATGAAGAATAAGAAAATAAGAACACCTACTTGTCCCCATTTAAAATAGTTTATAGCAGTATTGGCACAACCTATCAATAGCAAACATATGAAATTAAAATATCATCAAAGGGCACACGATTCGTTGTGTAAAGTTCCCTATACGGTATATACAATTATATATATGCATAGTTTGGCCTACCTTGTCGAATCAATTCCTTTCAGGAGGCAAGAATATATTAAGTATTAAACCTGGACTCTATCCCAACAACTTATCTTATCTATTATATGAAAAAATCCGACGAACACATACAGGGGATACCTCCATTTGCAGAACAGCTGTATATGAAATCACATCTATACGCATCTATAAGTAAGGTGACTTCAGAAATAATCAGGAAGAAGCAATGTCCAATTTGACAGTAGTACTGACAGAAACTATAGCGGTAAGGTCTCCGATTAACCAGAGTAAACAAGTAACTGTTTACCCGGCATCAAGTATAGCCATCAAGGTAAGCTCATATTCCAGAGACATAAATTTAATCGTGTAAGAATACAGAACCTGCTATAGCAAAGAAAATAAACAAAACAGATGATTACCTTAATGAAGGAGGAAGCAGCAACGACTATGAGACTAACAGTCATTCCAGGAAATCTAAAAAAAGAAAGAAAACAAACAATTATTTTATAAGGTGGCCATTTCGAATCATTTACTTATGAAAGAGTCAATCAGGGTTATGCTTATCTCTGTGAAGTCAAACTAGGTGGAAACTGCAGTTGCAACGACCTAAATGCTATAAGTACTTACATTGTATAAATCAGCATAACCAGCCACTCGAGTTGCAAAACCACCCTTCATCCCGGTGTCACCCTATAGTGGTTTATACATAAAAAGTAAATACCAAAACACCCTCAGCCATGGTAGCTATAAAATTAAGGCAGCTAGAAAATATCTTAGAATAAATAAGGCTATAAGAACTTTGAATATAAATGAAGTGTTTTGACATCCAAAGTCAAATGCCAAAGACTAGCTCTATGACTTCCATAACATATCGACTCGTCCGTTGAACGTCTAATGTATAACCATAACATATCGACTCGTCCGTTTAACGTCTAATGTATAACCATAACATATCGACTCGTCCGTTGAACGTCTAATGTACAACCATACCATATCGACTCTTCCGTTGAACGTCTAATGTATAACCATAACATATATACGAAACGAGGAACTAGACCGACCCGGCCGAAACGAACCAATTTATATTTTTTATAAAAAGTTATATGTTTTATAAAAAAGTTATTATATATTTTATAAAAAAGTTATACAAATAACAATAAAAAACAAGTTATTTTTTTTTGTTGATTCCCCGGCGACATGTCGCCAGGGATAAGTAATTATAAAAAATCATTTTGAATTATAATTATATACGAACCGAGGAACTGGACCGACCCGGCCGAAACGAACCAATTTATATTTTTTATAAAAAGTTATATATTTTATAGAAAAGTTATTATATATTTTATAAAAAATCATTTTAAATAATAATTATATACGAACCGAGGAACCGGACCGACCCGGCCGAAACGAACCAATTTATAACTATTTTAAAAAGGTTTGTAGGTGGAATAAAGATTTTATATAAAAAAGTTTAGGGTCGACATTGTCGACCCAAAATTGCATAGACATGTCGACCCTAAATTTGCCCCCAAAAAATTCACCAAAATTAAACAACCCGCCAAAAAATTTTGTTATCCCGCTACAAGTTTAGGGTCGACATTGTCGACCCAAAACTCGCTAAACAACAAAACTATTTTGCAGGTAATTTTTTTTTATATAAACCGTTTAGGGTCGACATTGTCGACCCAAAAATTCAAATATATGTCGACCCTAAACGTTTTTCTAAGTGTGTATATGTTTTTTATATAAAACATTTAGGGTCGACAATGTCGACCCAAAAATTCAAAAAAAATGTCGACCCTAAACGTTTTCAATAATTCAGCCCCTATATCCATCTCTTTTTTTCTAAGTGTTTAACAAAAAAAAACATACCGACGAATCCCAAAACCCAAATCGACCCAACACCTCCAAATCCCTTAAAAACCCCCCACAATTCCATCTTTAATTTTGTTAAATTTTCTTTAATTAATTTATGAAGGTATGATGTTTTTTTATAATTATTGTGTGCTAATTTGTATGTTTTGTTATAATTTTTTGTGTTAATTTTTTTTTTGTTTGTGATGAACTAGATGGAACCACCACCTTAGCAGCAAGCAGGTAGCCACCACCACCGCCACGACAGTAGCAACCACTGTCGGCAGCAGTAGTACCACCGCCGACAGCAGTAGTACCACCACAGCAGCAGTAGCCACCTCCGTGACCCGTCTTCCTTTTTTTCGGCCGTGAACTAGGTATGTAATTAAATTAGTTGGTTGCTTGCGTTTTTATTAATACTATGAATTTGGTAGTATGATATTGTGAATGGCGTTTAGTTAGTATGCGTGTGAATGACATTTGGTTAGTTTGATGATATTGTGAATGGCATTTGGTTAGTATGATATTGTGAATGACGTTTAGTTAGTAAGCGTTTGAATATTGGTTAGTTTGTTATTTTGAATGGCGTTTAGTTAGTACGCGTGTGAATGATATTGTGAAAGGCGTTGTGAATATCATAATGCGAATATATATGTTGGTGATTAATATTATGCATATGCTTATTATGTTATATGAATGATATTTGATTGTTAGTCTTTTGTAAATGATTTTAGGATTTTAGTGATTAATTTCGGAAAATACCCGTCCGAAGTTAATCAACCTATAGAAAACCCGTCCGAAATTAATTTATTAGAAATTAATTTCGGAAACTCCCCTATTTGGGACTGCTTTTTGAATGTTTTGTCTCATTTAGGATATGAATGCGTATAAATGTTTTACTATTTTAGAGAAATTCGACAGTGTTTCCCCATCACTCCTACGAATATGTCTTTAATGCACATATTTGGGGAGTTGAGGGGAAATGCTGCCGAATTTTTTTCAAATAGTAAATCAGTTATATGCATTCATATATGAGACGAAACATTCAAAGAGTGGGTTAGGATTGCCTTCCATAGTTGCACTAGGTAAACAAAATAGTTCATATTCATTTGGTTAGTATGACCTTTTTGATTCATAGTTTTGTTAATGACCTTTTGGTATAAAAAAATAAAAATCATTTATTTGAATATGTTTATTTGCAACGCAGTTATGACAATTGATAAGAGTTGGACCACTATATCCAGTCGTAATTCCAATGCATTTTTTATGGTCTTTTTGCATTCATCGCGCATTGTGAGCCATTGTTGCACCCCATCACACGAAAGATCCGTTGCCCATGTAGTCGCTGTTGTAACTGTGATAATTTGGTTACCCTCAAAACTCTTGAGGTACACATATCTAGACACGGGTTTGACCAACATTATACCACTTGGAAATATCACGGTGAACTGATTCTTCCACTACCTCCACCAGTACCACATTCACCTGAACGCAATATACTTCATACCACTCAAAGCAGCGAAGTTTCAACACCCGGGCTTGATGGAGAGATGTATTATGGTCAACTCGAAGAAATTCTGGAGCTCACTTATATCGGCCCCCGCAAGGTTGTGTTGTTTCGATGTAAATGGTTTGACACCATTAACCCTAAGAACCTTACGACACGCAACAGACGTTCTTACATTGAACATGGCATACAACATATTTTGACTGATAGGGAATTTCACAAAAATAACCAATACATTCTTGCGACACAAGTAACACAAGTATTCTACCTTGAAGACCTTGCTAGACAACCACGTGGTTGGAAGGTCGTCGAACATGTTTATCATCGAGACGTGGCAGAGTCCGATCAAGATGTTATACATGGTAGCAGTTCATCAAATGTTACACTGTCTGTTGAATTGACTAATTTTGAGCATACGGATTTGAGTATAAATTCTGAATCGACAGAAGTGGACGCCCCACCAGTTAATGATGACAATGCTAATGCTAATGAAGGCAATGCTGAAGATGATGATGTTGCACATGTCTTTGATGATGATGATGATGTTGTAGTGTCTGGTGATGATGAAATGAACCCTAGTACTAATGTTGAAGAAGTTATATCTAGCGATGATTCTGACGATGACAATCGATCGCTTAAATGTGTAATTTTTCTTTGAATGGAATTGTTTTTATATGTTTAAATGTGTAATTTTGCATTTGAATGGAATTGT
>BQNB010034294.1:0-51709 GCA_026074375.1 Tanacetum coccineum
TTGATTTGCCCATTTTACAAACAATGTTTTCAAGATCTTTGTTCTTAGCTTGTAACTGAATAATGTCATTAAGATATTTGTCCTCTTTGTCACGCTGTGTTTGATTGAAAATCGATTGTGTCTTTTGATCTTCCTCTTTTTGTCTTTTATAGTAAATAACTGCTAAGTCAAATTTATCTCGTTGTTTTTCTAGATCTCGAATGATATCTCTATCACGAACAAATTGAGATTGAGCTTGTTGATTAAAATGTTTTGCTTGTCTATCAGCCTCAAGAAATTCATTAAGATAATTGTTATCCCCTTTGATGTTTTCCAAAACCCGAACCCTTTCTTTATACAACTCAAGCTGACTAGTCAAAGTCGTGTTTTGTTGTTGGACTTTTTGAGCAAATAATTATTGTTTCTCGGCTTCCTTATATACATTTCTAGCTAGTTGCTCTAACGCATATAGGTTAGGAACATGTGTATCTTTTTCAACACTGCCACTATTAACATTTCCATTTGGTTCATCAAATATAATATTGCTATCTATTTGATCATCACCAATTGTACTGTTAATAATTTTAGTATGAGTTAGATAAATTTGTTCTTGATTATCTTTGATAGATGAAGATTGTACCTCACTAATAAATGCAGAATCATAGCTTGGCCCAGCATCAGAAGTATTATCGGCTGGTTGAATCCTGGCCATTAAGCATATGTTTGCACTGAGTTCTTCAATTTCTTCCATCCTTGAAGCATCAGCAAAGAGAAAATCATTTTGTTCATCGGTAAGAATTACTCCAACTTATACCTGTTTTGCTAGCAACATTTGTTCCATGAAGTATTTCGAATCACGAACTCTTGGCTTTGGACAATTCCTATCATAATGTCCTTTTCCACTGCAGTTGTAGCATTGAACAGTTGAAGTATTTCCTGAAGACGAAGTTTGAAGATTCCTTTGAACATTTCTGGTTTCATTTTGAGCATTAGATCCCTCAACAACTTCCTCTTGAACATAAGCTCGTCTAGTATTTCTTCCAGTATTACCAGAGTTCCTGCTTTGAATATTCACCCTATCTCCTTGAAAAATTGCTTGGTTTCTGGTGTTGGATGAAGTACAAAGACGATTATTTGTTGGATTAGAGAAATTTTGAGTAATGGCTCGAGCAAGTAACAACATTACAAAGGCCAGGGGATCTTCAGAATTGGTTTGAACATCATCCTGCTGGTACTCATCGTCATAATCAACCACAGACGTAGGATGCGTTACATAATAAGATGAGGTATTTCTGGAAGATAAACCCGTGTGTGCTACTAGAGCCAAAGGATCATGAGACTTTTCCAACTTCTTTGACCTTGAAGCATTAACCAATTTCTCAAATTGCGAAAGATAATAAAAAAGATCATCAAACGAATCAACTGTCAATTTCTTAGCCAAACGAACTTGAGTCACATATTTCAACCATTCCGGTTGCAAACTATTCAGAAACTTTGTGTTAATTGAAACAGTTGGAAACTTCATGTTGTTTCGTTCCAAATCATTCATTAACTGAGCAAAACGATTGTAGACTGAAACTAGTGACTCTCCTGGTTCAGCAACAAATTGATCAAACTCATTTGTAAATCGCGTCTCCCTGTCAACTTGGTTTTTTATAGTTCCCCTAATCAAACATTTTTATTCATTTTTTATTGTTCACACGATCCCACATTTCCTTGGTCGTCCTTACATGAATCTACATATTGTAAACCCTTAGGAATAGACAGAAGAATCATATTCGTGAGTTTCCATTTCTGCATCATAGTACAATAAGTGTTTTTTTTTATATTTTTGGGTCATTTCTCCTTCAAGTCTTTTACATCTACAAACCTTGGTAATTGTGAACCTGTAGGTGTGATGGTCCTAAACACATAAGGTCCATCTTCTAGTACTTTGAGAAGCCACTTCCGGTTTTCCCTCTTGCGATTAAGAAATCGTTTGAATCTACTCGCCCATGGTATGTAACTACCCCTTTCAAGCATGGGTGGCCTAGTCTTAGAACCGGCTTCAGCAAGGGATTGTTGGTATGTTTTGGATGTCGACATGTCTTAAGATTCAAAGATTGGATCTTTTTAGACAAATATGAGTGAGATTTGTGAGATAGATATCCAAACTCGGTAACAGTAATCAAATTCGGTAACACGTAATCTGAAAACGAATACTCTTCTCGAATAGTACACTATCAAACTCGAAAATCTTCAAATACTAAACTCGGTAATCTACAAACTACTCAAACTCGATAACACTATTCACTATAACTCGGTAGGTCTAAATTTGATAAAATCTAACAATTATGAATTATTAATAACCACAAATTTGATAAAACCAAATTTTATGATGATTAGATAATCCAAATGTTCTAAAAACTCAAATTCCATAAACCGAATTTGATTTACTGAGTTTTATTAAATCTCGAGCACAATTTTAACACTATCAAAAACTCGATAAAAACGTGAAATGAAAGTGTAAACTGACTTTGTAAAGCTTATTACCGATGTTTGACTTAGTAAAATTCCTTATATCACAAATTCGATGTAACCGAATTTGTGAATCTTAACAAATTTGACAATACCGAGTTTAATACCGAATTCCTAATAAACGACTTTTGATAGAACCAAAAGATTGAATATATCTATTACACTGATTTTTCGTACTGAAATTGCTAAATTTACAAGAAAAAATGTTCCTATACGCAAAATCACTCTACCGAGAATGCGAAACTTCTACCGAAAATCAAATCCACGCGTCCGAGAATGAAATGAACAGTTCCGAGAGCACAATAAAGTCCAATATCTCCAAATCCCAGCCAAATTCAATATTGAAACCTCAATAGTACTTACCGAATTCGAAAACCACCAATTCTTGATTCTTGGTCGATCACAAACACGCACAAATCGAACACTCTACTTCTCTATTGGCGATTGATACCACTTGTTAGGTCACATGAATCTTGAATCAATCATATCAACATGCAAGCTTAGAGAGAATGAGAGAAAATGGAGGGAAAATTCAAATCTTATTTAGGAGGGAAATGAAAGTTGTTTACAAGAGCATCACCCTCTAATGAAGATTAGAGGGCTATTTATAAGCAAAGCTATATTAAACCTTATTACAAGCTATATTAAACTAAACAAAATAAATTCTAATAATAAAACCACATAATCGACACTTTTCATAATCCTAACAATTATAATAACCACTTTATCAAGTCTTGAAGGAATTTGAATTAAAAACCTATGTGTTTTTGTTTTAAATCCCTAATTCGACCCATTTTGATTTTTAGCTTAACGAATCGTTATTTTAAACTTTTGTTACGTTAAACCTTCATATTTTAGCTTATTCTAATAAGCTATAACCTGAAAATATCTTTTGGAATGTTAAAATAAGCTTGCATGGCCATTCGGACTTGTTTTGTAAATATTATCCATGCAAGGGGTATATATCGTAACTTTCTGAAACTTATAACTAAAGGGACTGAAAATGTCATTTTATCAAAGTTATAACTATAGGGGTCTATTATGTCACTTTCCAAAATACAAGGTTTACTTTGTACATCTTTTAAACTAGAAGGACCAAACTTGTAAAAGTGAAAACTCTAAGGGTATATTTTGCCATTTTTCATTCTTAAGGGTCTAAAATGTAACATTTTGAAAAAGTGTAGAAATGTGTTCAAAACCTTATAAAACATAACTTTAATTAACGCTTGACGTGCTTATCATTTCCAGTTATTAAGTAAAACACTTAAAACCGATTATGTTATAACTATCCTGTCCCGAATCTATATTATCACAATACTAGGGAGCTTCATATTAAGGGGTTTCATCTTGGTATTATGTTCTGACTGAGTTGTTGGGTTTACGATTTAAAGTGCCCTAGCTCCTCAAACGTTTACTGAATGACCTCTGAATTATGATGGCCCGAACGGTGATACAATACTTCATAATAATTCAATCAAAGATGATATTCATTATAATGTAAAACATATTCAATCAAACTAAGACTTGACATATTACCCCAGGTTGCGTGTGACGAAGCCGTTACTTTCATTTCATATACCTTTGCTATCACTCAGATTTCCCTATACTGTTAAGGTGAGTTCATAGCCTCGCATTTCAATCTTTTAAATGTTTTATAAACCCGCGAGGGGGATACATGCTATAAACCATGAATGCAATTATTTTCTGTATGCTGTCCTGATTTATTATTGCCTAAGTAACTATTTTGCCTTTAAGTCCCCAATATCATGAACTGTTAATTACTCTACGGAGTGAGCGCGAATGTTGTGAATAGATTAATTTGGATTGGCCTCCCGTTAGTGTAACATTATTACCGGTAACCATTGCACACATTAGAATATAAATGAGGGTTGGTGGTGTTTTGGTAAAGGCACCCGTTGGGGCTATAACGTATCAAATATATCCCAAGGCTTCGGATTCATGAGCTAATGGAAATAATACTTGTTTTATAACGGGTGTATAACAACGTAACCCAATATCGAATTTGCATTCAAATTATTTAACTTAAACCTATGAATATCACTCAACCTTTGTGTTGACTTTTTAGCATGTTTTATCTCAGGTAATTAAGCAACTTATGGCATGGACTTGAAGATGGCTAAAACTTGTTATCATTCACATTTTATGTTTCTAGATTTTGGGACCTGCCTTTGTAAAACTTTGATTTTAATGAATGATAACGTATCTTTTAAAAACGTCTCTTTTGAGTCATTTTCTATGATTGTGACTGTTGTACTATGAAGTAATACCCCAGATTAGCTTCCGCTGCTATATTGTAAAAATGGGGGTGTTACAGAGTGGTATCAGAGCTCACGGTTATAGAGAACAAGGGTAAAACCTTAACTATAACTACTTTTCTTTTGCCATCAATGTCCTCCGTGCCACTACATTCCCTGAATTGTGAAGATGCCACTACTTTTTCCGAATAGTATGTAAAAATACATAACTATTATACTATTATATAAGTAACTTATGTTATTTACTACTGGGTTGTTACAGTCATGTCTTCGTCCCCTCACTCTACTATCGTCCCCTCTGATTCCGATATTAATGATGCTATTCCACCACCCCAAGTTATTATTGCTCTACCAGCTGTTTTACCACCATCTCCAGTATTATCACTATCACCAATGTTTGATTCTTGAGATTTCTTTCCTTCCAAAAAGATTTCAACACCTAAAGACACTGAAACACCTATATCTCCATCTTCATCAGTAGGATCTTCATCACCGGTTAGGTCAACTACACCACCACCAGACTATTTCTTTGATAAATCTATCTTCGCAAAGTTAGATAACTTATTATAGATCATACGGTGACCACTGGGAAGTAAACCAGTCCTCGAGAAACCTGATGAGTCAGATACTTGTTATAATGTTCATCTCTAGAAATAATCATTGAGGATATCCAGAGTCTTCTAAACAAGATCCAAGAACTCAAAAACGACAAGGGAAAACCACCAGACTAGATCTATGTCATTTTATAGAATCCAACCACTAAATGTATGAATAATGACACTTGTCAAAATTTGCTATGTAAATTATATAGACAAGTTATTTATACAGTGGTGATTCCATTATACCTCGTTGTTTCATGATACCAATTTTGTATTTGTCTATCCTATATCCTGTAATATGATGACTCATATCTTTATCCGGGATTACTATAATTCTTTTACTATCCGATTTTCTCAAACCTTTGTACCTAGAAACACTAAGCCTCCTATTAAATCACTCATTCCATGATCTCCGTATTCTAAAATTTTCCGTTATATCCTGCAACGTAATAACAAGGAAACATACAAGAATCTATACAATGTCAAATGATTTCAATACCACTAGGTATGAAAGTTTTGACAAAGACTTGTGAAGAATCTAATGATGTTTGACTTTTAAAGGTTAATGGATAACGATTCTTTACGATCAGAGTGGCGCAGCGGAAGCGTGGTAGGCCCATAACCCACAGGTTCCATAAATCAAAGTATTCCATCCACCCAGGTTCTGACAAGATATATCAGGATCTGGAGAAATTCTATTGGCTGTCATCAAGAGGTGTGGTCTTGGAAATAAGTAGACGTGTGAAAGGAGGCAATTATAATTATGGTGTGCAACAATAATTATAAATCAATCCAGCACACATGAACTATGTATCCTTGATTAGCCTAACATGAAATCAAGTCATGCTAAGTATTCCTATCTATTACCTAATCTCACTTTAACATTCATCTAAATCTCGGGACGAGATTTCTTTAAGGGGTGGAGACTATAACAACTCGTAATTTTATAGTATTTCATCAATGTAATATCTACTTAAATAAATAAGTACTACTTTTCATCGGGGAATAAAATTTCGTTTCATTTCATTTCATTACGTAACATAATTTACATTTCTAAAGTAAACGAGTTCACGCAACGACCTATGCCTATTCTATCTATGTTTACATCAAGTAAATGTCCTAATATGTCAAGTCAACAATCTAATATCCATTTTATCATATACGTTATTCATATAAAAACTCAATAATCAGAAAATTGTTTTATTTTTATTTTTTAACAAAGTTTTCACGACAATAATAGCAAATGAGCTAAAACCATTAACGTTTACGTTTAAACCCTAATTATGTAGAAAGTGAAGTGTGGAGAAGTCTAGAAGGGAACAATGTGACAGTATGGAAGCTATTTGATTCATATGGAGTGCATTTTGTAAGATTCAAAAATCTGCATATCTTTATGCTGGTAGAAAAGAAATATCCACTTACACCTGCAATAATTACTGGCATGCTCAACAAGAAGCTTCAAATTGATCAATGGAATGAAATGAGTTATCAACTTCTAAAGCTTATGGTAAAACAACAAAAGAATCCTGGAAGTGTTTGAATGTATCCTCCTGGTGATGGTGAAGACTTTTAATGAAGAAACTTGAAGATTCAAATGATGAACATCAGGTTTAGGGGAGGATTGTTGGGATTAAAAGCCTTTTGATGCTGCTTGGAGTTAATACTGCTAAGGTTAGAGTTACTGCTGTCAAGCATAACTTGGTACTATTAGTAATCTTAGTGAAAAATATGCTAAGTATTGATCCCACGCCTTGATCGATTCTTTACGTAGTAAAGTGTTTGTTACCTTGGATGAATCCAAAATAACAATGGTTGAGACTTTGTATCTATACCAAAGTGTATGTGGAATCTACACTTTGATACTCTAGAGGTGTTTATCAATAGAACAGTAATAATCAAACACACAATGAACAATGAAGTAATAACAAACTGCTTCAATATTATTAGAATAATAATACGAGTACTCTTGTAGTACTGGGGTTACAACCTTGAAGCTATCACAATCTATTTCTAAAAGTATTCATCTATGTGTATATCTATCCTAAACCTAGGATCTCCTTTTATAGAACACAAGGAGTCCTTTACAAAGATAACTACCTATCTTTTAGGATCAGTTACAAACAACCCATAATAATCTCCATGCATACTTATCTCCAAGTCAGCAGCTTTGACCATCAGCAGTATTAACTCTTTCTCCTAGCAGTATTAACTAACACCAGCAGTACTAAGTTTGTACTAGCAGTACTAACTCCATTAGTACTGTTAGTTATACCTTGGCAGTATTAAGTCTTGTGAAGATTTATTCCTAACAATCCTCCCCTAAACTTGTGATTGTCCTTCAAATCATCAAGTTTCTTCTGAATTAAATCTTCTAGTCTTCTTCCTTTGCTGATGATTCTTTCAAACATTTCTTCTACTTCTGCACTTGAGATCTTATAAACCTTAGAAGTTCAAACGCCTGTGAACTCTCACGATCAACCTCTCCACAGCTTTGGTGTCATGTGATGGTCTTGGTGGATATGACTAGGGTGATCAGGCAGTGAAAGGGCCTAATTATGTACTCATGCTACTCATCTTCAATTCTGACTCAAATGTATCCAATGATTCAAATTGTTTAAAATCTTGTATCACAAACTGTTAAATTACTAAATCTCAAAATGATCAACTATAAGAGATTTAGAGAAATCTAGTTTAAAAATGGTTTTAGGTTATAAAAACAGTTTAGAGAACCAGTGATAAAAAACTTGAATTTTATAAAAAGAATGAGTCTGTTTATGTAGAAAACATTAATGGCTTAAAATGGGATATTCAAATAGGAGAAATAACTATTAGAGAGCTTAGGAAGAAGCTTGAAAAAATTCAAAAAGAAAAAGATAGCATTCAATTTAATGTAGATAAATTTGAAAATGCATCTAAAAGTTTAAACAAACTCATAGAGTGTCAGATTGTTGAGAATTGCAAAAAAGGTTTAGGCTATGAAAAATTTAATGTAGTTCCACCTCCCTACATTAAGAAATTTCATGCCTCCAACACCTGATTTGTCTTTTACTGATATTCGATGAGTTATTAATAATCCTAGTAGATGAGAATAGAAATCTGACGAAAATGTCTAAGGTATTAGGAATCCGATGTTTCCTCGAATTATTGAAGACTGGGTGTCAAATATGAGGAAGAAAATGTTCCTCAAACTAAAACCGATAAAAAACAGTTTAAGCCTAGTATTGCTAAGATAGATTATTTGTCAACTAAGCAACAAGAGAAAAATGCTATGAAAACTATTAACAAGTTGAGGAAACATAGGCAAAACACATCACAGTCCAAGAGGCAATCAAAGAAATTAGAACTATATTATGTCTCAAAAACTAGGAAGCAATTTTGAAATGTTTAATAAGGCATGTTATGTGTGTAGAAGCTTTGATCATCTGCAAGTTAATTGCAATTACCATCAAAAAATGTTTCAAATTAAAGGATGGTAAAACCTGTTTTGAACAATGCTCAAAGTGTGAATTATCAAAACTTTGCTAAAAAGACTCACCCTTGTGCTAAAAAGAACTTAGTTCCAAGAGCAGTACTAATGAAGTCTGGTTTAGTATCAGTTAATACTGCTAGACAAGTTAATACTGCTCACTCAAAAACAACAATGAATGCTGCTAGACCAATGTCATATCTTTCTAAAACAACACATTTAACTGTTAAGAGGCTCATTCATAAGAACACATCATTCAAAAATAGTAATATTGATCAAAGGGTTAATACTGTTAGTGGTAAAAAAATTAATACTGCTAGGCCAAAGCATAGTAATGCTATAAGGAACTAGTTTTTTTAATGCGTTAAGTGCCCTCAACTTGTTGGATTTGGAGACCAAAGACTAAATTTTTAGATCATGTTTCTAAACATAACAGTGCATCAATCACCCTAAAGAAGTTTGATTATATTGATGAAGCAAGCTATCCAAACCAGTGGATGGCTTGGGTCCCTAAAAGAAGGCTTATTTTCTATCTAATGTGTAGGCAAATATCCACCATATGGATTTACAGATCAAGGATATTATAGTGATGCTCAAAATGCACATGACAGGGACATGACTTGATCTTACAGATATAAGAGATAATGAGGATATGTTGCTTTTGGAGGGAACCCTAAAGGAGGGAAAATCAACAGGAAAAGGTACCATTTACAACTGTAAACAATTTTTGAAAAGGTGTATTTGGAGTGAGATAAAATTTTAATCTTTTTAGTGTCTCACAAATGTATGATAAAAAGAATAGTGTTCTTTTTAATGACACTGAATGTATTGTTTTATATCTAAACTTTAAGTTAATTGATGAAAGTCAAGTTTTACTTAGAGTTCCTAAAAAGAACAATATGTATAGTGTTGATTTAAAGAACATAGTTCCTAAAGGAGTTAACTTGCCTTTTTGTAAAAGCCACATTTGATGAATCTAAACTTTGGCATAGAAAGCTAGGTCACTTAAATTTTAAAACCATGAATAAATTGGTTAAGAGAAATCTTGTAAGAGGTTTACGTTCCAAACTTTTTGAAAATGATCAAACATGTATTGCTTGTCAAAAGGGAAAGCAGCACAGAGCCTCTTGTAAGTCCAAAACAAAGAACTCAATCAGTCTTCCTTTACATTTGTTGCATATGGACTTATTTGGTCTAACATTTGTAGAAAGCCTTATGAAGAAAATATATTGCCTAGTTGTCACAGATGATTACAGTAGGTTTACATGGGTTTTCTTTCTAGCTACTAAGGATGAGACTAGTGGCATTCTTAAGTCCTTTATAACTGGGATAAAAAATCTAGTAGATCACAAGGTTAAGGTGATTAGGTGTGATAATGGAACTGAATTCAAAAATAAAGAAATGAATCAGTTTTGTAAGATGAAGGGTATTTTAAGACAATTTAGTATAGCTAGAACTCCTTAATAAAATGAAGTTGCTGAAAGGAGGAATAGGACACTAATTAAGGCTATTAGGACTATTGTTGGGAATTATTAATTTGATGAGACAAAATAAATTAAAGAAGTGAAACTAAGACCTAAATCTAGCCTTATAGAATTCTATACCTGGTGAGATAATTCTACAAATATAAAAGATTCCAAAAAAAATGATTCTTGAAGATAAAGATGAAGTTTATTAAAGAATTAAAAGATTTAGTTTCCTTATACAATTATATTTTCCCTTGTAAATCTAGATGGACTCTACTATATAAAGAGATCCCTAGATATAGTTTTCTGTGTGTCAAGATGTAAACACCAGAAAAGTTTGTGTGTGTTCTAGGCGTTAAGTCCTCTAAGTGGACGCCTAGGTTTATGCGTTTTAGCCCCAAGGTCATTAGTTTGATCCTGTTAGATTAGGTAATCGCTCTATGATTGATCAAGTAGAATTGGGGCTTGTAGTAGTCATTATATAAAGATGATGATGAAACCTTGTTAGGCAATAATAAAGAATGTTCTTAATGTTTATTCTGCTGTGCATTCTATTATTCTTTGTTATTGTTCATCCTAGATTAAAGTTTTAATCAAACTGAGCTTTAAAAGATCATATGGTTTTCACAATTGGTATCAGAGCCTCTTGGCTCATGATCTAGGATCTACAAGGTGTTATTGTTGTCGAATTTATGAAGAAAAATGAGGTACGAATATCTGTTTTTGAATTACTTGTCAAATTCGGTAATGGTGGTTTTCGGTAAACAAGAAATTCGGTAAAACTAGGCTTGTTACAAACCCTAATTCGGCTATATAAAGATGTGTATGTGTGATTCTCAAATCTTGATTGTTTACACATTCCCTTACATTCTTTTTATTTGATCGACGATCTTATGTAAGGATCTACAAGTAAGGATCTCTGATTGTTTACAAACGAAAAAAAAATCTACTACTGAAAACTAGGGTTTTTACAAAAATCCTAATTCGAATAAAACATAAGTTTGGTTAAATGTTTACAAGGGTTCATTGGTGATTATCGTGCGACATAACAAGGGTTTTCATAAAACCCTACTCATGAACTCGACATGGGCAGCAAGAAAACAAGAAGGTTTAATTCAAGAATTACTGCTGCTTGTTTTAAATTCGACACAAATAAGAGGGTTTGATCCTTTGTTGTGTTCATGATGGTCTGATCATCTGAGTTTCGTGACAAGATAAAGAAACAGTCAAGGCTATTGAATGTTCGAATTATAAGAGACTTAAGTTTTTGAGTTGCGTTTTAAGTAGCAGGTTACTGACATGAAGAAAAAGGTTTCTGTGTTTGGTTTGAAGGGTGTACAACAGGTATGAGAGATGCGTGGGCTTTATGATTTATTCGTGAGTTTAAAGGATTATATCTATAATGAAAAATCCTTAATTTTTAGGTTTGTCCTGTTATACTCATAATGACTTTCTATTGGCCTGGCCGAGGAATAAATGGTGTTGATTTACAAAGGTGTTTTTTTTCTTATTTTGTGATTATGGGTCCTAGATTTTTAGGGAATCACTTTAAAATTCCCATAATTTACTTCATGATCGTTACTTTAGTGGCTGCTTGGATTTGGTAAATACTAGCTTTCTTATTATACTTTATACGCAGTTAAAACATTAGTGCTTCCATGGTATATTAATCCTGCTCGACCCAAGTTAAGTTGTTAATACTGCTTGATAAAAAAGTTTGTGCTATGCTTTGGACGAGTGAGTGAAACAAAGATGTTGGGCTTGGTTGTGCTTCTAACGTGGAAAACAAAAGAGGGATACATACCGTTCGTCCTAGGTTTTATGAACAGACGCAATGAAAAAGAAACTTGTCCCTTGGAGAAGTAGTAGACGACACAACTGAATTGAGAGTTAGCCTCAATGATCTTTGATTCCTTGTTATAGTTTAGATAACACGTTCTAGAATTGATCATCTAGAATCGGGGCTGTTAGGAACGTTTGGTTATTAATGAAGAAACACCTTGTTAAATATCATTGTTCTTATGTTAATTCCTCTATACATATTCTATGTTCATTGTTATTGTTAATCCTAGATATAATATCTAAACAATCTGAGCTTCAAAGATCTTCCACAATTGGTATCAGAGCCTCGTGGCTCTTGATCTAGGATTTACAAGGTGTTTTGATGTCAAGTTTATAAAGAAAAGAAGGTTTAAGTTTTCTGTTTTAGGTACTAGTCACATTCGGCAACATTAGGGTTTGTCAAATCCTAATTATAAATCAAAACAGAAAGCATGTATTTGTGTATAAATGACATCAAGGGAAGAGCAGCAAGTGTTTCTTAATTCGATGATGACACAAGGCCCTAATCGTTGATAATGCTTTTGTCTTTACTAGCTTTGGTGAGTCGATCATTAGATCGGTGATGAACCCTAGTAAGGATGTCGAAAGCAACTTGTTTAATGCTCGTGATGTGGGACAATTGTTTGTTAACTGGTGTGGCATAGTACTGCTTGTTAGCAGTTAGTACTGACAAAGGAGTAAGTTAATACTGCTTGAATAACTTAATGTTGCTCGTTTGTACTGCTGGCTTAATTGTTACTAGTGCTCAAATTAGTGACAGATTTGCAACAGTTTAGTAACAGATTATGTGTTACTAAAAGCTAGGGAGGAAGGAGTACTCGAATGTGTGACAGATTAGCAACAGATTTGTGACAAAAAAGTGTCGCTAAATGCTATGGGAAGGAAAAAGAATACAAATTAGTGACGGATTCGTGACAGTTTTGTGACACTTAAAAAGTGTCGTTTGTATACTTAAAAAAAAGATGACTATGATTATTCATCATGTTTATATCATTGTGCTGCTATTAATGAAAGGTTTGCGTGTTCGTGTTTTAAGGAGAAGACGCATCAAATTTGGGTTATGGTGCTCGATTTGTCACAGCAGCAGATATGGAAGTGTGGTTTTCATATGATGTTTTTGATTCGTTCTCATAGAAGCAGCAGGCATGATCGAATAGTAAGGATTGATTTTACAGCTGGTTTTAATGTTACTGCTGTTATGTTTTGGGTTTGATTTATTTAAGGAAAAATTTAGGTATAATTCGTGGATGGGATTTGTTTTAAATATGAAATCTCTAATGTTTTACGGATTGTATTCTGATCCTATAATACCTTCCATAAATTTTTGATGAGGTATTTGTTATAAGTTATAACTGGACCTGGATGCTTTTGTATGGAAAGCCATATTTTAATACTGCCAGTAACGTGGTGATTTATTTGGTATGGAAACTTACTGCTGCCAAGTTTGACAAATAGTAGTAATCTGGTGTGTTTCTACTGCTAAGTTTAAAAGGCAGTTTCTACTATTATTATTAAGTTTTTACTACCAGGGTATTTGTTATAAGTTATAACTGGACCTGGATGCTTTTGTATGGAAAGCCATATTTTAATACTGCCAATAACGTGGTTATTTATTTGGTATGGAAACTTACTACTGCCAAGTTTGACAAATAGTAGTAATCTGGTGTGTTTCTACTGCTAAGTTTAAAAGGCAGTTTCTACTATTATTATTAAGTTTTTACTACCAGGTTGTTTCGAGTACAGGTATTAATACTGCTTCAAAAGTATTAGTACTGCTAGGGTATTTTAACTTCTATTAATGCTGCTCGTTACATTTAGTGTTGCTAGCATTGGGATTAAAGAAAAAGTTTATACTGCCAGTTATATGTTTCTACTGCCAACATCTTTTAGTACTGCCAGTTTTAAACGTTTGTACTGCTAGCTTCAACCGATATTGGACAACAAAGAAAGTTGGAATGGATCTCGGATAACACACACAGAAGGCTATGATTTTAAATGTTCTTAAAAGTTTAAAGGCTCGTATTTTTAGATCAATTGGATTAATTGATTACGAAGAAGATTATTTATCACTTATTTGACGGTGAAGTGGAATTATTTGGGTTTGTATTTTATCATATCTTAAAGTGGGTGTTACACTTTGAAGATAACTTATTCGTTCTTAGAAACGATGTGACGAAGACTTGTCAAAATCTGGCAAAGGTGTGTGATTTCTCTTATGGTGCTCAATGCTCACATTTGCTATCACTTTGGTCTGGTGTCTCATAGAAGATGAGGATTTTTGTCAAGAGGTTGCGATCTACTTATATTTCACAGATTTATTTATAAGTTTGACGTCACGTGGATAGTACAAGATATAAGACACAAGTTTGGGTTATTCTACTTCAGCATCAAGTTCGTTATACTTAGTTTTCTTCATCAGTAATCATTACATAGAGCCTACAGAATTGAAGATTCAAGAAATGGTTAACATATGGGTTTCAGGGGAAGCTTATTGTTAAAATGTTTAACCATTTACATGCGAGGTAAAGGTTTTTACTACTGCTAGTTATTATTACTACTGCTAGTTTTAGTTTCTACTGCTCAAGTTCATTTTTCTTATTGTGCGTAATGGTGGGTAATTTGAGGAGTTAGAAGGCTGGATTAGAAGTATGATAGTGGTTTGTGGTTGTCGAAATCAAAGTTGCGTCTACTTAGAGTTCCCTATTTGATTATGACAAAAAGGGGAAGAAGATTTACAAAAGGAAGTGTGTACTTACAAATTCCTGTGGAATTGCATAGATCCTTATTCTTTCATATATATATTAGCTTCAGGGGAAGAAGCTCATGCTTATTTTGGTTTTGTCATTATCAACTAGGGGAAGATTGTTGGGAATTATATTTAAGCCGATAAGATAAAACATATGAAAGATGAAGGACTTAAAAGACAAAGGAGGAATTCTTCAAAAGATAGAAGATTATAGAAGATTTCCTAGAAGATAATTGTAAAAGTTAGAAAGATTTAGTTGTTTCCTAATACTTATCCTTTGTAAACCTAGTATATAAAGAGATATAGGTCGTATAGTTTTATGTGTGTCAATATGTAAACACCAGAAAAGTATGTATGTTCTAGGTGTCAAGTCCTCTATGTGGACGCCTAGAATTTGAGTGTTTCAGCCTTAAGGATCTTTGATTCCTTGTTATAGTTTAGATAACACGTTCTAGAATTAATCATCTAGAATTGGGGCTGTTAGGAACGTTTGGTTATTAATGAAGAAACACCTTATTGAATATCATTGTTCTTATGTTAATTCCGCTATACATATTCTATGTTCAATGTTATTGTTAATTCTAGATATAAGATCTAAATAATCTGAGCTTCAAAGATCTTCCATAAATTTTAAGCTTTTTAAGGCTTTCATTCACCAAGCTAACCTTAGGAAGTTCTTAAGGAGCTTCTATTTTGACAGGGGATGCATCTGAAGGTTTACTGGATAGATTGGACATACGCAACCAGAAAGCTTGTTCAACCAACAATTCTTGTTATGGAGTAAATGTTTAAATCATCAGATAGTCTATTTAAGTTTTCATAATCAATAGGTTTATGAGAAATGTTTTGTTTAATGGCCTCTGGATCCTTTTCTTTTTCAGACATTTTTTATCGACTCTCTTCTTCCAAAATTAATTTTTCCTCATCATCAATCACATGCATAGCAACATGTTTAGCAAAAATAACAATACCATCATACAAGGTTGGTTTAATCCGATGAGCTTTCTTAAGGTAAAATGAATTTTGATAACCTAGAGCTTGTTTGTGTATATTATCATAGAAGGCTTGTGGCTTAGTTAACATGTTCACTGTTTGAGTAGATTGACCCACTTTGTAAATAATATTATCAAGTTCCTTTATCTTCTTTTCCAAATTATTTTTGTTTTCCATATATTTATCTTCCTTTTCTTTGGATTCACTTTTAAAAACATTGAATGTTTGCAATAAACATTCCTTTTTTTGATTTATTTAGAAAGATTTTGCTCAAGTGAGTCAACTTGTTCTTTCAGTGCATGCTTCTCTTTAATCATATCATCCATTTAAGAATCAGTCATTTTTTCACAACTACTTAAATCAATATTAAGACGTTGTTCAAAAGTTTTGACTCGTTCTGTTGTATATCATAAATCATAACATGGTGACGATTCTTGGACTTGGCTAGCTTCTAGAGAGAGAAACACATAAGAGGATATTTTCTAGTGAGAGAAATATGTGTAAAATAAGAAAATGAATAAATGACTAGCTTACCTCTTCCAAAGTTGGAAGAGGTATTTATAGTTCTTACAAAACACCGGGTATTAGTACCCGGTTCGATACCGAAAGTCATACGTTTAACTATTAAACTACGAGCTATAATAAACAGTAAAATACACGGGGTGACCGAGTCTTTTTCTAATATCTAACAATCTCCCCCTAAGGGAGGTCACCCCTGAAAATACTAAATTTAATCACTTCAGTCTTTAGCTCATGGACATTTGATTCTTCATTTGATATCTTGTACATTTGGGGTAGTGATCTTTTGATTCATCTTTGACTTGTCTTTGATTGTGATCTTGAGCTTTCTTGAGATCATCACCCAAATACAATTTTACATCATCTTGTAATGGATCGCCATCTTGTGCACTTGTGAAGAAATACATGATATCAGAGTTTGCGGAAGCTTTGACACCTTTATGAGATCTTTCATAACTTCATAACAAGTGTAGGTCGTGTCTGAGCATTCGGTTATTCACTTGACATTTCTGGTACTGGGTATCTCCATCTCCATCTCCATCTTTAAATTATCCTGTAATGAAACAGTTAGCAATAAAGAGAAAATTGATTTGAAAAATCAGTCTAAGTGTTAATTATGAAAATATTTTGTAACACTTCGAGAGTTTTGATTGTTTGTCAAATGTTCAATAACCGTCAATTCATATACTGGAACAAGTTTGATTCACGTAGAATCGCACCATCGTTTCTTTCCAGTTGACACAAGTTTGATTCTTGTAGAATCGCACAAGTCACCTACCAAGAGCTTGTTTGATGTTGGCTCTAGCAGGATTTCCATCTTCATTGTGAAAAACCTTCGTTTCACTCGGATGTTCTGGCAATATCACAAGGATAATGCGTAGGACTCTTAGGATAGTCTTGTTTCCACAGTGTGTGAAAGACAAGAGAATTGGCAATGTGTCCTAACGAGATTAATTGATGATCTCTTGGCTCTAGACTCTTGATTGGGATGAATTGATCCATATTGAGATGGTGGAAACTGTTGTTGAAGCTGAGGATTGTTGTATGAAGACTGATAAGTGTTGAAGTGGGGTGGTGTCATCTGCTGATTTGCCACAAATGCAAGTAGATCTTGATTGCGTTCATCACGCAAAATGACAGAGAAAAACCCCGACATCATTTGCATGGAGTTCGTGTTATTCAAGATATGCATGAAGCTAATCAAAGTTGGTAGTATGCAAATCATTTACGAGCTTGACATCAGTCACAAACTTACTTCATTCAGGTGGAAGACTGTTTTAGAACTTGGTATTAACTTGAAATTGCTCCATTTTCATGTTGTAAATTAAGTCATGTTCATTAATCAGCGAGTGAAGTCTCAAGTAAATACTTATGAATTGATTCCCCTTGATGTGAGTAAACTTAATCAATCATCATACATTTTTGCACTCATCTTTCCTGCTTAGTCAAAGAGTACCTGCATCAAATTCAACTCTCTCCTATAAACCTTAGCAACCTGTGATGATTTCACCACGTGGAATAGATATCACTGGTATACCTTACGAATGATATTAGTTGCCTTCATATCACAATCAGCCTGAATTTTCTTAGTAGCAGATAATTCAGCATATTTCTTTGTTCTGGTCGCCCTATTCTCTTCAATAATAGGCCAAATGAGTGGATCATTTTCAACTGATTCAAGTATCATTCTTTTGTGCTCTTTGTTTTGTATGTAAAGTTCCATTCTACTTTTCCAAGAATCATACAAGTCCTTGTCCAACATTGGTGGACGCTGGTCAGCACCGGAGAGTATCATGTACTCAGCAAGAGTATTCTTTTTGTACAGTTGGAATAATTGATTCCCATCTGTTTGATGCTTTTAGATTACTTATGGATCGATACGAAATATTTTTTAATTGATTAAGAGTAATTGTGTTTTTTTTTTTATAGTGAGTTGTATCTTTTAATCTATTGAGAATCTTGAAACTACATTGGATTTTTGTATTTTTTTTTTTTTTTTTTTTTTTACAACTCTGATAAACCGGGAAGAACAATTGAATGTTTTCACGGGATTTTACAGATTAAAGATGTTGGGAATAAATCTTCATATGACTTAATACTGCCAACAGTACTAAAGGGGTTAGTACTGCCAGCACAAGGTTAGTACTGCCAGCACAAGGTTAGTACTGCCAGAACAAGTTAATACTGCCAATGAAACTTAATACTGCTAGTTGAAGAAGATTGTACTGCTAAATAGTCAAAGCTGATGATATGAAGATAAGAAGATATGGAGAGCATTTCGGAATATTTAGTTTTGAATTGTAACTGTTCCTAATAGATAGGCAGATATATTTGTAAAGGGCTCCTTGTATTTCTATAAAAGGAGATCCCTAGAGTAGTGATAGTTAGAACTTTAAGATATACACTTAGAGAGAATTTGTAATAGCTTCAAGGTTGTGTAACCCCAGTACTTAGAGAGTACTCGTATTATTTATAATATTGAAGCAGTGATTTTGGTATTTATTGTTTGTGAGTGATCGTTACATATTAAAAGAATGATTGCATAAATTTAGTTACTATAATGAATGTATAAAGATGATATGCGTCAATTTATATTTTGTTCAAATTAAAAGGCACGGTTTCAGACTTATACGTCTTAATTCTAACGTGACTCATTTAGTTAATCGTTTTAAAAGTTCAATTTAAACTCTAATATGTTTATTTTTGTCGAATAAACATAAGATTGCATGTTTTTTAAATACTTTAACTTTAAATTGATTATAATAATAAAATTCTTTTATTTAATAAAATTATTTTTTGTGCGAATTCAATCATGTTATATTTAAATTGTGAAAACTATTGTTTAACACATCTATACATTTTTACCAAAACAAACAGTTTTATTTCATTCAGATTCAGACTTCTCGACCACTTATTCATATTAAGATGGAATCAGATTCAGACTTTTCTACCGAATATTCAGATTCGATGATGTGCTAATCAGAAGTCAGCATCAGAGCCACTTAATAAAAAAGACAGCACCTACCCTTTTTGTGTTATGAATATTTCATTTATAGGTCCTTTGATTATTTGACTTTTGTCAGTTTATTCAGATTTTGTACCGAGTTGACGGTGGTGGATTTTATTAAGAATTATTGTGAATTATGGTTTAATTTGTGATTATAAATCTCTTTTTGGAAGTATTAATGAGTTGAATTAGTAAATTGCCGGTGGTTTGCTTCGTGAAATTTCCGAAAATGCCAAAAAACGGTATGACACTCCTTTAATGTCCAAATGAGTTTGAAAGTTTTTAAAAGGTGTAAATAGTCGTGTAATACTCTAGGTTAATGGAAAAGTATTTTTAAGGTGAATAAAAATGCTAATAACTTTCGGGTAAATTTATGGTGGAGTTTTATGAGTAGTTAAGTCATTCTGACACAAAAGAAAGACCACCGAACCCATTTGGATACCATACACGCCGGTTCTAGTCTCTTAGGAGACATCAAGGCAAGATTTTAGGGAGTGTGTCCATGGATGGTACACTTAAAAGATCCTTATCCTCCTTTTGAATAACACATAGTTCATGTTAGGAATTATTGCAAACAGACTTAAGTCTGGTAGTTATAGAGTTAAGTCTGGTAGACATAGTTAAGTCTGCCAGTACTAAGTTAAGTCTGCAGTAACTATAAGTTAGTACTGGTCTCATATAAGTTAATCTGTTATGTTAACAGAATAGGTATCCTTAGAGATATCTTAGGAAATAATATGCATTATCCTTTCACACAAGACGCTTAGAAAGATATACATTATTCCTTTCACACGTTTGTAAAGCCCATTAGGGTTTCCTTGGTGTATAAAAGGAACTCTACGACACAATGTTTAGATGAGATTGAAATAGTATTCTAAAAGAAATTAATAGAAAATAGCAAAGTTTTACATTGTGTTCTTCTTAGTACTTATGTTAAGATTCCGCATTAGCACATAATATTCATAGTCAGTGTCTCTCATATAGTTGATTTGGATTTATTAAAGTTAGCTAATGTCCTACAAAAGGCTAAAACAGCTCCAATTTTGGACCTTCAAGGTGGTATTAGAGCCTCTAGAGGACTCTGAGTAAGAAGATCACAAGACACAAATAATCAACTCAGATCTAGACAAATGTCTCAACTGTTAAAGATGATTTCTCCTCAACATCTTAGAAAAATGTCTCAAACCTGTTAAATTTGGGTGAAAGCTATAAGGACAAGTTTGGAGTAATGCAAATTCAAAGAAGATGCAGAAAGCTGTTTTAAAACAACAGTTTGAAGCATTTACTATATCAAGTTCAGAAGGGTTAGAAAAGGGATATGATAGGTTCCAACAACTACTCTCACAGTTGGAAGCCCATGGTGCTGAAGTATCAACTGAGGATGCAAATCACAAGTTTCTCAGATCTTTGCCCCCAGCTTGGTCAAATCTGGCAATGACAATGAGAACCAAACCAGATGTTGACACTTTGTCCATTGATGACTTGTATAATAACCTTAGGGTTTTTGAGCAAGAACTCACAAGTACCACAAAATCATCTGCAAGTGCTCAAAATGTTGCTTTTGTTTCACACAGCAAGAGCAGCACTAACAAGGTTAAGTCTGGTCATGCTGGTGCCTACAGTACTTGTACTCCTTCTACTTCTTCAAACAATATTCCAGAAAGAGAAGTTCCTGCTGGTTTTGCTGATGAAGTTATTTATTCACTCTTTGCCAAACAATCAGAAGATTTGGACTTGCTTCATGAAGACCTAGAACAGATTGATGATATGGACATTGAAGAGATGGACATAAACTAGTAGATAGCAATGATTGTTATTCGAATGAAGAGGTTCTACAAGAAGACTGGAAGGAGAGTATGGATTGATGGAAACAAACCTGTTGGTTTTGACAAAAAGAAGCTTGAATGTTTCAAATGTCACAACACTGGTCATTTTGCTAGGGAATGCCCATCCAAGGGGACAAATGATGGAAAGAAGAGAGACTCTTTTTATCAAGATCAAGGGGCTGGAAAGAAAGAGCAGAATTAGAACTGTTTGTTGACTATGGATGATGGTGTGGTCAATTCGGGAGAACATACAGTAGAGGAAGAAGATACAAATCATGCACTCATGGTAATCAGCTCAAATAATGAGGTATCATTATGTTCTAAAACCTGTATTGATTCATATAATAAACTTAAAACACTATGTGATGAACAAATGAATCAGTTAGGTGAACAAGAAGCAAAAATACTTGCCTATACTCTAGCTGTTAAGAAATTAGAAGCTCAAGTTGTTACTTTTCAAAAGCAGCAATTATCTCTAAATGAACAGCTTACATTTCAAGCAAATGAAATATATGCAAAAGATGAAAAGCTTAAAAAATATAAGAGAATAGGAATGAAAGCTGTAAAAGAAAAGGAACAATTGCAGAAAACAGTAGATTCATGGAAAAATTATTCTAAAAACCTTTGCAAATTAGTTGATTCAGGTATGACTTCAAATAGTAAAGTTGGATTAGGATATAAAATACAATCAAACAATGAGGTTCTAAGCTATGAGGAAGAAATGAATCGTACTGTGTTTAAGTGTACAGAAGCAGATTTTCTTAACAAACCTTTATGCAATAGATTTTCAAAGACTGATAATTTTAAAGGAGTTCCACATCCATTATCTGGAGATTATACTCCTAAACCACAAAAGGAAATTGATGATTCTTTGTATGTTTATGGTAAAAAGGGACCTCAAAAGCCTGAAATTAGTGACTCAGATGACAATTCCACTGAGCATTCTACCTGTCAATCAAATGACAGTGAAGGATCTTTTGGAAATCCCTCTGAGCACTCTTCTGAGTCTGAATCAGAAAGTATAAGTGTACCAAATGAGATGTCTACGTCTAAGTCTGTTACAACTAATGAAAAAGTTGTGTCTGAATCAAAAGAAGTTGAACCTAGTTGTGCAACACACGTAAAAACTCCTAGGCAACAAATGAAAAATCAAGGGACACCTAAAGTTAAAGGAAAGAATTGGAATAAAATCATGGAAAGAGAACTAGGAGAAGGTTACTCTTTCATCAAGAAAAAGTGTTTTGTTTGTGGAAGCCTAAGTCACTTGATCAAAGATTGTGACTTTTATGAAAAGAAAATGGCAAGAGAGGCTGAGCTTAAGAAACAAAGGGTTTTTAATACTGGTAACGGGGTGGCAAAACCAGTATGGAACAATGCAAACAGGGTTAATCATGCTAATCACTTTGTACCTAGACCAGTACAACTTAATGCTGTTAGGTCTAATGTTAATACTGGTAGGGCAAATGTTAATACTGTTAGGGCAAATGTTAATTCTGTTAGGCAAAATGTTAATTCTGTCAGGACTAATATTAATACTGTTAGATCTAAACAACCAGTACCTACCAATAACACAAACAGTTTTAGTCCTGTAAGACCCCAGGTGAATAAGTTTAATCAAAGAAGTCATTTTTCAAAATCACATTCACCTGTGAGAAGACCCATTGTTAGAAATACAGCAAGAATGACTTATTCTCATGCTGTAAAGGGAAATTGGGGCACTGCTGTTAAGACCTCAGCAGGTTATAATTGGAGGAGAACAAGACCAAACTCCAATTATAATAGTGGATCCAATTTTGTTAGAACTGTAAATGTTAAAGGACCACAAGGCAGACCCAAGCCTGAAAAGGCCTGGGTCCCTAAGAGAAACTAATTTCTCTTTTTCATGTGCAAGATCATCCACTCGTCATTTCTTGTTTAAGATATGGTGCGGATCAAGTTAATTGGCGGTGTAGTTGCACGGCAAGGAAGCTCTCGAGACATCCTCGAAGCTTGCCATACTTGGACCGCCGGGGGACAACTTACGGTGCCAACTACAAACGTCTAAAAAGATCTTGATTCAGCGATTTATTTGCCCTACGATATACAAGGATGCCACGACTTTGTCATCGTTGTGACATTGTCAACGTCTAGGCTAAAAATTTACGCACGTGATTGAGGATGCCACAAAACTCTATCCAAGTTTGCGAAATCTTTGACATTTGGGGCATTGACTTTATGGGGCCGTTCCCGTCTTCAAGAGGGAACAAATATATACTCGTGGCTGTCGATTACTTGTAAAATAGTTTTGAGAAGAAAGCAAATCCCCACCATGACGCTCCGAGTTGTTTGCAAATTTATCAAATCTCTCTTCGCACAGATTCGGTTGCCCATCGTGCAATCCTTAATGATCGCGGAACCCATTTTTGCAATGACCTAATTTACAAAGGTCATGCTTAAAAATAGGAGTCACTCATCGTCTCTCCACGCGTATCACGCAAACATAGTGGAAAGGTTGAGGTATCCAATCGTGGTTTGATAAAGAATTCGGTTTGAAAGGACCGTGGGGAAAATCGTGCCGCTTGGCTCGGATAAAATTAGATGACGTACTTTAGGCCTCAGTACAGCTACAAAACACACATCGGGTGTCATCGTACAAGTTCTGTTTTTGTATCTGGAAAAGGCATGTCATTCTACCGTTTGTGTTAGAGCACAAAACGCTTACTGGGCCATTAAGCTTACAAACTTTGATAATCAAAAACGCGGGGGTGATCACAGAAGAAATGTTCAACTCAAAGAACTTAATGAACTTCTGTGATCATGCCTATTGAAAAAACTCTTTGATCATAAAGAGAAAACAAAGGAGAATCCATGACTCCAGATCAAAATCGCGTTTTCTATGTCGATGAGACGAGTCCTCCTCTTTAATTCTAGATTGAAGATTTTCTAGGGCAAGCTAAAACCAGCTTGGGGTTGGTCCAGTCACTGTAACCTAAGTTTTTCCATTGCACTGTCGAGTTATCCAAAACTCCGGGCCAAAATTTCAAGTGAATGGTCATCGTTTGAAGCACTACTTTGTCGGGGGACGTACCACAATTGGTAGTCCTGGATCTCCAAACGTTCCCCATGGACCAATAAATTCGGGGACGGGTCAAGCATAGCGACCTTAAACAAGCGCTTCGTGGGAGGCACCCCATGCTTATCAGTAGCAGTATTATGTAGTTACGAATAAGTGTTTTTGTGTGAGGCGGCTTACCTCTTCCATTACCCGTGTTTTGTCCATGTTTTGTGTTGAATGTCCAGGATTTCCAGATTTTGTGAAAGACTCTCGTGCTCGCTGTTTGCCCATCATCCTTAAGAGTTTTCACATTTCCTCAGCTTCATTTTGGGAATCTAATATCCAAATCTAATCGACTAACGTTTTATCTTTTGGCACACATAATAAGCGGCCTTAGATTTACGTAGGTACCTCTTTTAAAACATCAGATGGCGATTGATAGTTTTGTATGAGTGGGATCTTCGATTTGATCTTTTGTGCAGGCCGTTGTTTATCACGTAAATCCAGTTTTTACCACCTTAAATTTCAAAAAATTTTAAAAATTTAAAATTTTTCAAAAATAAAAATAAGTGTTTTGACACAGTTTTTGACTTTCTACCCTAATGGTAGAATGAGAATAAATTTTGACGCGAACGGGCGTATTTGAGCCCTAGCTTTGGGGGGGTTTCCCTTAACCATTTAGTAAACGAAAGTTTATTAGGCTAAGCATTCGCGGATCCTTTTATTAGGATTTTAAATTTGCGAAGAACGAAAAAATGATAGTGTTATTTACAAGTAGGATGCTACACAAGGATTATTTGGAAATCTTAAAAGCTTATAGGTGTAATTGTCGCTTTTTCTTTAATAAACGTGCTTAATTTTGCTTTAACTTTAAAACGACATTTTCATTAATAAGAAGCTCTTTCTGGAAACGTAAATTATTCATCTTTAGTTCTGCTTTATACTTGAGTTTCTAAACGAAATTTTCGCTATTTAAGGAAAACTATGAGTTCAAAATTTTTTTAAAAAAATAATAATGAATCATATAAACTGTGGGCTGATAAGGTTTACTGCATCTTGCCGGATCACAAACCGATATTGCAGTCTTCATACCAAGGCCATAGTGAGATAATAAATGTCAAAGTCCTTCGTAGTGTCATCAATAAGTGAAAAACCGTCGTCAGACTAAGTCTACTACATCTTGTAGGAAGGCTCCTAGGGCCGTATGTTGATAGTCTTGTAAATGATGCGGGTAGTATAGTATACAACATTAAATGGAAAGGTAAGGGTTAGATTTCTTCTTTCTAAAACTTAAGTATAATTTTTGAATAAGAATAACTTGCTTAAGGACTTCAAAAAGTTGCTGGTTAGACGTCGGTAGATTATTTTCGATTATGTGTTATCCGTGGTGGTGTCAAAAACCTGGGCACTTAGCTGATGAGGCTGGGACGTTCCGAGAAGAAAGGTCGTTACATGGAATAATCGCACCAATGAGATCATTAAATTTTTGATGTTTGCGTGCTTTGAGTAGTATTGTTTATTTAGCTGTTAGATCTAAGGAAATTTCGGCTCTAAAAGGGTGGGAGTACCAGGCTATTACATTGCGTACATTTCTCCTGTGGGTTCTCAACTGGATACCTAAGTTCAACTCGGCTGGGATCTATCGAGAATATGCTGGTTGGTGGGTGATCTAGTCTTTTCCCCATATTTCTTCAGAAATATCGTTATGCACATAAACTATACTACTTTCTAAAATTGTCGATCTAAATTTAACTTAAAATTAAGCACAATCACTCTAATTGAATAATTGTCGGGAGCGAAAAGTTGACAAGTCATAGTTATAAGTAGTGTTAGCATCTTTACTTGTACTTAACAGTGATTTCGTTTTTACGCTTAGCTTGGGACTAGTGAGTTTGGGACTAGTGAAAAATCGGGGACGATGAATTTATCCGTCAGGACATCCGTAGATTATTCTATGGGCGCTTCTCATTCTATGATCCCAATGTTGATAAAATAAAGGAAGTCAAACATGGTAGTTAAGAAAAGAAAAAGAAAAATCCAAAAATATTAGGGATAGTTAGTGTACATATAAAAAATGGTGAAAACGGGACTTGTCGAAGCTATTGATTCTTTAGTTCCCCTTGACGAACACTTAGCTACTTTTCGAGGTTATTAGTCGAGGGGGATTAAGATTCTTGGTTTCTTGAGTGTTTACTTCATAACATTGCGTGAGGACACGGCAATACCTTAGTATGGGGGATTTTGGTATGTGCTTAATTACACATACCATTTTCCATTAAAAACGGACTTAAATGACTAAAAACGTACCAAAAATACATTGTATTTGTATGTTTTGCATTTGTATTGTGCAGGAAACGGATATCACACAAAGGACAAAAACAAAGCCAAAAACGACAAAACCAAGCACGGGATGGAAAAGACAAAGTCAAATCGAAGCCAAAGTCAGTCAAAGTCAGAAAGTCAACCCAGACAAAGTCAAAAGTCAACCAAATGAAGAAAATACAACTTGAGGGACTAAAATTGCCAAACCTCAAGTTGTGTTACAAGAATAAAAAGTCAAGGGCCGAAATTTGCAATAAAAGATATATGAGATGAGGGGCCAAAACTGCCAACTTGCCCAAAACCATATTTTTCCCGCCCAACAAAACCCCAGATACAACTCACGGGTGTCGTCCCACCCTTTTACCCTGCAACCTCTACAACCCCTTGGGTAAGACATTTCCCCCTCCTCCACTATCTCCCCCCAGCTTTATAATTGCCATGTTGGCAATCCCTCACCATGACTCAAAAAGAAGCACAAGAAGACTGAATGGCTGAGATTACTCTTATCAAGTCCCTCACACAACAAAAACACCCTAGAAAGCTCTCACAATGGAAACACAAGCTGCAAGTCCAAGAAGAAAAGACTTCGGCTATAAATAGAGCCTTTTGTAAGCCTTGGAGGCATCGTAGATTATCTTAGCTTAATTTTTAATATAACTTAGCTTATTTTTAGTTTATTTACAGCTTTTACTTTTAGCTTTGTAACACTTTCAAGTTTTAATGCAAATTTGAGGTTTTAAGTCAATTTACAATTCCAAGTGTTAAGCTTCCTAACTGTGTTGTTTTGTGTTCAAAAAGCTCTCAATACAGCTTATTTATAAGCTGCTTTAATTAAGTAAACTTAAGAAGTTAATTAGTTAAGAAAAAATCAAAATAAAAAATTCCACACTCAAATATACCACAGCTTATGGATGATAAGCCAGTTCTGGATGGGCTTATGGACTCTCACCAAGCTAGAGCTTGTAGATTCTTTGTTTAACCCTGTTTTGTGTAGGGTGTTGTATGTTTTTATCTTTTCTTATTTACTGTAGACACTGATATAGTGTTATTTCGTTACCTATAATTTGCTTATTTATGCTTTATTATCGATGTTAGTGCTTATCTTGCTGAGTTGTAGTTTAAAAAGACTTGTGCAAATTTCTTAGTTAGTACTGTTAGTTATTGTTAAATCTGTTAGATTGAGTTGGCTTATTTAAGTGCTTATTCAGATTGATTCAGCTTACTTAAGTGCTTATTATTGATTGAAATCTGCTTATAAGTGTCTTATTTTGTTATTTGATAATCTGTCTTCAGCAATCTAGAACCAAATCAGCTTAAAATATAAAAAAAATGATTTTTGAAAACTTTAAGGGGTATTTTCAACTAGCAGTACTAACCCATAGTTAGTACTGCTAGTTCTTTTTTGGGATTTTAAAGCTAGCAGTACTAACTCAAGGCTAGCAGTACTAACTCTAGGTTAGTACTGTTAGTTCATTCTAGCTTATTAGCTTATTATTTCTGCTTATTTAAGATTTGCTTAACTTTTTTTTAGAGTAGATTAAGCCCATTTTCGTTTACTGTCTTTAGTAGAGCTTAGTTAAGCTTATTTGCCTTTTCAAAGTAATTTCAAGAGCTTGTCAGTTTGTAGCTTTTTAGCTTATTTGCCATTCTAGTTTATTCTAGTTGCTTATTCTTATGCCTGAGTGCTTATTAGGGGTAGTTAAATATCTGTTTTATCCTATTTTGTTTATTTCTTGTTTCATTGTGCTTTGTTAAAGCTAGCAGTACTAACTCCAAGTTAGTACTGTTAGTACTGCTGTTAGTACTGTTGTGTTTGTACTGCTGAGTTTCTCCTGCTTAACTTAGATTAATTGCTTGCTGAATTTGCTTATTTAGAGTTAGTCTAGCTTATTTGGTTTGTCTTAAGCTTATTTGAGCTTATTTGTGTCTTAGTATAAAAGTTTTAAGTGTTTTTACCATTCCTAGCCTTTATGCCTGCTCTAGCTTATTTTCCTTGCTTATCTTTTCGTGCATTTGCTTATTAGGTTTAGTGCCCAATCATATCCTTGTCATATTCAAACATCGATTTTCAATTCGTCATTCGATTTTCCATTCAAGCCTCGTTGGGACATAACGACCCGGAAATATTCTATACTACTTCCGGTTTCATTGATTTTGTGGATTTTGATCCTTGTTATATATTTATATTTATTTATATTTATTTATATATAAAAAGGAGTAAGAATACGCGAGTCAATTTTTGGCGCCGCTGCCGGGGAGGCTGTGAAATGAAAACGATTATCGTTACGTATTGACAATTTGTGTTTAATCTTGTGGAATATTTCTTCTTTAAAAAAATATATGAAAAGAAGTACAAAAAATATTTTTATTTTATTTTTATTAGTAATAATTATCATCTAAAATAACATAGAAAATGCAAAATATATAAGAAACGTTTCCATAAAAAAGAAATACAATTCACAAATTGGGTAAAAAATACCAAATATAATTATTCTTCAATTGAGGTATTATCATAATAACTTCCGGTGAACTTGTTGGTTCCCAACTCGAACAAAAGATTTAAAACTTGCCATTTGTGTCTCTTACGACATACGGCGCACCTCGATTTGTTTAAACAAACTATAAAGTGGGTATAAGGAGGGTTGTTCCTAGGAACTACGACCCGAAAGGAGAAATAAGCTTCGCGCTATTCCTACTCCTCCGCTCACCCGTGCGTTTTAACTTTTTGAGAGTACCGTGAAGTAAGTAGACGATTTGGTTCAAGTTGTCTAGTTTTTAGGTTCTGTCCGTTTACAAATAGATTGTGAATAACTGAACAAACAAAAACCAAAAATATACTCTTCTTGTTCTCTATTGTATGTGCAGTGGCGCATCGTTCTCTAAGCTCGTAGTCTTTCGACACTCATCCAACGAAAACAAACAAACAAGTTCTCCAAAATATTGTTGAACCTCCCAAGATACGATGGCTTGATAATCGAACTATGGCCCAGAATTGCTCCAGGCTCCACCGGGGGATACGGGATGACAATTGTTGTCCTGAAAATCGCAGCATGCAAAATTTGAGATAAGCATGGGTTGCTAACTCTTGTCCAGAACAAGCAGTTCTTCGGACATGACAAAGAGGACCCACATGCCCACATCCGTTACTTCAACAAAATAACTTCTACTTTGAGATATCCTAATGTCCCGACCACATCAATTAAGTTGATGCTTTTTCCTTTCTCTCTCGAAGGGGCAGCCCGGATATGGCTTGAGAAAGAACCCCCTCGATCAATTCAAACATGGGATGACCTCGTTGCTAAATTCATAAATCAGTTTTTCCCACCTTCTAAAACGACAAATCTTCGGAACGAAATTACAAATTTCAAACAAAGATTTGATGAGTTGTCTCACCTACTACAGCTACTACTGAAGCAGCTATAACTTTTGATTCAAGACCCAAGGCAAAAGGGGTTGTTATTTACCAACTTGATACAATTTACAATCCTTAAATTAAGATCAAGACCTTTGAACTCCGCCGCTGGTGCAAAACTGTTGGACAAAAGGCCTCGCATGATTGATCAAAGCCCTCATCATCGAAAGCAAGTCCAAAGTTCGTCACTCCCGAAGCAAAGCAATTGTTGCTAAAGTGAGTACGAACACTTCCACCTCCAGTATATCTCCCGATGTTGCTGAATTGAAAGATATGGTTAGAGCTCCACTTATCTCGACAAACCATACATCTTCAGTTACCACTCCTGCTCCCGTAAAAGCGGTTGAGCAAAGTTGTGTTACCTGCGGTGGCGCCCACTCATATCGTAATTGTCCGACTACCAATGGCAACAATTACCGAGATAACATCCAAGAATACGTCTCGCAAGCTGCCGCAGCAAATTTCAACCAAGGAAATTCCGGTTACCGTCCGCCACCAATGGCAAACCAAATCAGACCACCCGGTTTTCCTCCCATGCAACACAACAACCAAGCCCAGCAATCAAAACCGTTTGGAACCCAAAACCAAAACCGTGGAAATAGGCTATAACCAGGTCAAATCCAACGACCCCAGTTTCACAACAACATGCCCCAAATGTATCAAACCCCCGGTTAATCAACAACCCATGCTTACAAGCTCCAGCTCATCAAGCTTCGGGTGTGTCAAAAACTGATTTTGAAAGCTATGCAATGCTAAATGATTGCTTATGCAAAACATTGGCAAAACCAAATGAACCAACATAACCAACTTTCTCACAAAAAATCGTAAATTCCACCCCAAACTTCACTTCAAGTTTCGGGTCTCTTCCTAGCAAAACCGTTGCTAACCGAAAGGAGTATTGAAAGCAATCACCACCCCCGAAGCGGTGTTTCATGTGATGACCTCAAATTCCACCTCCGTGGTTGGAAGTTTTGAAACCGAGGTAACAAAGGACACGGTACTTCCTAACGAAAGTACCAACGACGTCCAACCTCCGATAGTCCAAATTGATGAACCAGTTGTTATGCCTAGAGCCAAAACGACTTTACCATATCCATCTAGGGTAACCAAGGAAAAAGTCCGCGAAAAGGACGACCTTTTAGCTTTGAAATTTATGGAAATTTCCGAAACCTCCACTTCGAGCAAAGCTTCGCGGATGCTCTCCCGCCTGCACATGCCTAAATTTGCACGATTTTCCCAGAAAAGCTTTAGAATAACAAATGACACGATCTTGGAATTAACCAAAACACCGGTTAATGAAAATTGCTCGGCCCAGTCATGCCTAAAGACATATCCAGAAAAATAGGAGACCCGGGTAGATTTCTGATACGGCGATTTCCCAGATTGGATAATGCTAGCCCTGCCGATCTCGGTGCGAGCATCAAACTAATGCCACTCTCCGATTTGAAAAAGCTGATAAATTCTCCAGGACTGACCAAAACTAAGAAGATACTCGAGTATAGCCGACCGAATCATCTTCCACTCCCACCGGCATCTGAAAATGTTTGTGAAGGTTGGAACCTTTACATTATCCCAGCCGATTTTATGTGAGTAGTTAACTATGATCCCGGACCCCTTAGTCCCATGATTTTAGGAAGACCATTTTTTAAGAACGGCAAAGAGCCCTTGATCGATGTTCACGTGAAAAGATGACCTTAAACAGATGAACAAATCCGTGACTTTCAAAGTAAGGTGATAACGAAAAAATTTCTCCTACAATGCCATGGAATCAGTTAACAAGGTCGAACTTATTGTATATAAGCTTTGTGAGGAAAATTCTCAAGATATTTTATAGGTTTCTCAGAATTAACAGCAAATGAAATTCCACTCCCTTATATTGAACCAATTGTTGATAACAATTCTCCCTACCTCACTCCATTCGAGGGTATGATTTTCATTCTTGAAGAAATCGAGGCTGAACTTTCCTGTACTTCATAAAGCAGGAATTGATGAAGCCAATGTTGATCCCCGAAGGACATTCTTCTCCTCGAAACTATCCTAAATAGTGAGCCCTTATCACCACTTCCTAACCATGCAAATTATTTTCCTGAGGTTAGAAAAGAACTTAAGATTTGTGAAGCCAAACCCGATGAAACATCAATTGATGAACCTCCCGAGGTGAGCTCCAGGATTACCTCCACCACGCTCGAATATGCATTTTTGGAGGGTAACAACAAGTTACCAGTCATAATTGCTAAAGATTTGAGTGTCGGGGAAAAAGCCGCTCTCATAAAGGTGTTGCAGTCCCACAAGAGAGCCATCGCTTGGAAACTCTCCGATATCAAGGGTATTAACCCGGATTTTTGTACTCACAAAATTCTAATGAAGAGGACTACACACACGGTCCAACATCAGAGACGGTAAAATCCAAAAATCCACGATGTCATTAAAAAAAGGAAGTTGAAAACTTCTTAACGCTGATTAATCTACCCTAATCTCGGAATAGTCCCGGGGTAAGGCCCGGTAACACTGTGGACCAAAGAAAGGGTGGTTTTACACCGTAGTTGAGAATGAGAAAAATGAGTTATCCCACTCGTTAGTACGGAGGCTGGTATGCAATTGACTACCGAAAGTTGAATGAAGCCACCCGAAAAGACCATTTGTCCACTACCAAGCATGGACCAAATGCTCGAGAGACTTGCGGAAACGAATACTATTGTTTTCCTCGATGGTTCTCCTCAGGCTAGTGTTTCAAATACCCATCGACCCAAAATGATCAGGAAAAAGACAACGTTTACTTGCGCCATGAATTGTTATGAACGAACCTTTGCCTACCGCCGCATGCCCTTTGGCCTCTGCAATGCACCAGGCACATTCCAAAGATGTATGATGGCAATCTTCCACGACATGATCGAAAAAACGATGGAAGTGTTTATGGATGACTTTTCGGTTTTTGGAAGTTCTTTCTCTACATGCCTAACCCATTTGGAAAAGATGCTTAAGCGGTGTGAAGACACCAATTTAGCTCTAAACTGGGAGAAAAGTCATTTCATGGTTAAGGAAGGCATTGTTCTTGGGCATAAAATCTCCAAGTCGGGTATTGAGGTCGATCGAGCTAAGATTGACGTTATCGCCAGGCTCCCTCACCCGACTACTGTAAAAGGTGTCCGTAGTTTTCTTGGGCATGCCGTGTTTTATAGAAGATTCATCCAGAAATTCTCAAAAAATAGCCCGTCCCATAGACCCTATTGCTTGAAAAAGAGACTCCGTATTATTTCTCCAAAGAGTTGGTATTGAAGCATTTAACACTCTCAAAAAAGAATCGAACCGAGGGCTCCAATCCTGATTGCCCCAACCTGGAATAACCATTTGAGCTCTATTGTGCGATGCAAGCGATTTCGCCTTAGGTGCAGTTCTTGGGGCAACGTCATGAGAAACATTTCAAGCCTATACACTATGCAAGCAAAACTATGAATGAGGCGGAATCACGTTACAACACCACAGACAGAAAAGAAATGTTTAGCCGTGTGTACGCATTGAAAAATTCCGACAGTACCCTTGTCATGAACAAATGCACTGTGTATACATCTCATTCCGCCCCAAGTATCTCGTTGCAAACGAAAAGATTCTAAGGCGAATTGCTCCGATTGGTTCGCTCCTTCAGAGTTACGAACTTTGATGTAGTTAGACACAACAGGAGCTGAGAACCTAGCGGCTGATCATCTATCACGATTAAGAGAATCCTCACAGGAATGAGCTCGATCCAAAAGAATAAATAGAAAAGTTTCCTCCTCTTGAAACTCTTATTTCGATTGCTTCTCTGAATGCTAGTACCCCCATGGTTTGCTAGCAGTCGCAAACTACCATGCGGGAAATTCTGATCAAAGGGATGTCAACCCAGCCGAAAAGAAAATCTTCAAAGATGTGAAGCATTATTTCTGGGAAGACCCCTTTCTGTTTAAAATCTGTGCGGATCAAGTTATTCGACGTTGTGTTTTTGGCAAAGAAGCCCATGACATCCTCACAGGCTTGCCACGATGGTCCCACCGAGATGACATCTACGTGCTAAATACACAGCAAGAAAAGTCTTTGATTCCGGATCCTTTGGCCCTCTATCATACAAAGATGCCCATGAAGTTGGTTAAAAAACTGTAACTCATGCCCGCCGACAAGGAAAAATATCACAACGGATGAGAGTGCCACAAAATTCCATCCAAGTTTGTGAAATCTTGACCGTTTATGGCATTGACTTTATGGCCATTCCCACATCCAAAGGCAGAAACAAATTACATCCTCGGTTGGCCGTTGATTATTTATCCAAAATGGTTGAAGCAAAGCCTCCCCACCAATGACGCCCGAGTTGTTTGTAAATTTCTTAAATCTCTCTTCGCCAGATTCGGTGCCCCTCGTGCAATCATAAGTGATCGCGGAACCCATTTTTGCAATGACCAATTTGCAAAGGTCATGCTTAAATACGGAGTCACCTCAACCGTCTCTCCACCGCGTATCATCCACCAAACCAGTGGACACGTTTTGAGGTATCCAATCGTGGTTGAAACGAATTCTTTGGAAGGACCGTGGGGCGAAAACCCAAATACCTTTTGGTCAGATAAGCTCGATGATGCTTTATGGCTTTCCGCACCGCTTCAAAACCCCAATTGGGTTGTACTCCAAATAAGCTGGTTTACGGAAAAGCCTGCCATCTGCCAATTGAGCTTGAACACAAGGCCTACTGGGCCTTAAAACATACAAACTTTGACCTGAAAACCGCTGGTAACCATAGGAAAGTTCAACTAAATGAACTTAATGAGCTCCGTGATGAAGCTTATGAGAACTCTTTGATCTATAAAGAAAAGACAAAGAGGATTCACGACTCCAAGATCAAAAATCGCGTTTTCAACGTCGGTGATCGAGTCCTCCTCTTTAACTCTAGATTAAAAATTTTCTCAGGAAAGCTTAAAACCCGCTGGTCAGGACCATTCACTGTAATTCAAGTTTTTCCATACGGCACCATCGAGTTATCTCAAAACTCCGGGCCAAACTTCAAAGTGAATGGTCATCGTTTAAAGCACTACTTTGGAGGGGACGTACCACAATTGGTAGTCCCTGATCTCCAAACATTCCCAAATGTCCAATAAATTCTGGTGACGGGTCAAGCATAGTGACCTTAAACAAGCGCTTCGTGGGAGGCACCCCATGCTTATCATAGTATTATGTAAAAATAAATAAGTATTTTCTTGTTGTGTGGAGGCTTGCCTTTTCCATTACCCGTGTTTCGTGTTTGTGTTGTTAATTGTCCAGGATTGCCCGGATTGTGAAGAACTCTCATGCTCGTATTTTTATCAAGACTTTCACATCCTCAGCTTCATTTTGGAATCCCATAATCCAAACTAATCGACTAACGTTTATCTTTTGGCACACTTTATAAACGCCTTAGATTTACGTGGGTACCCCTTTCAAACATCAGTGACGATGTATATTGTCTAGTATGCGGGGGATCTTCTGATTTATTAGCCTGTACCGTTGTTGTCACTAATCCCGTTTTTACCAAGCAAACTTATGCAATAACCAAAAAAAAATGAAAAAATTAAAATTCAAAATAAAATAAGTGTTTTTGTCACATTTCGACTTCCTAATGGGTAGAAAAGAATAATTTTTTGACGATTCATCGGAGCGGGGTTGAGCCTAGCTAGTTCCTTAATTGTAAGCTAAGCTTTCGCGAGGTGAAGAACAAGAAGTGATAGAGTTAAGTATAAGTTTATGTGCTAAGCAAGATTCTTCTAAAGCTTATATGAGTAACTTGGTGACTATTTTCCTCACCATTTAAACTTTAATCCCGCCAAATCATACGAGTCTCATTTCATTTAACTAAGGCCAATCGATGTTTTTAGAAAAAGCTTCAAATTTGTAACTTGATTCTTTAAAACGAGTTTTCTCTGTTCTTAGTAAATTGAAAGTTAAAATGCCAAAGAAGCATGAATGAAATATGAATGCAAAAATGCATAAATATTGAAATTATGTCAATGAAGCATACATTTGAGTATATGGAGCAAGTAAATGATGTGTCGTGATATTCCACTCCGCTAAACACGAGGTGGGGGTTCAAACTAAGACATCTTTACTTCTAGGGATTTTGGTGTGTTGTGATATCTCACCAGGAAGCGAGGTCTAGGTGAGGGTTCAAACTAAGACACCTATCCTTAGCCATATTAGGAAGAAGGTGTTGATGTGATTTCCCACTACGCTAGCAACGAGGTGGGTTTTCAAACTAAGAACACCGGTCGTTGGTTGTGATATCCTACTAGGGAGCGAGGCCCAGGTAGGTGTTCAAACTAAGCAACGCATTCCTAGCTTTAAGAACTTATGATTATAATGATGAAGATGTTGCAAAAAGTTCTACAGTTAAAATTTTCGTTCTTCAAAATCAAGTTACAAATAAATTTTTGCTTTGAGTCTTGATTCATCTTGAATTACGACTATGGAAATAAGTTGATCTATGGTTGAGGGCTCGAAAGAGCACAAAATGACGCACATTTAAATTCATAATATAAATCCATGTTGGGAGTTAAAAGTTCACAAGTCATAAGTATGAGTGCTTAACATTTAGACTTATATTGACAAATGATCTTGTTTAATTGCTTGGTTTGGATCTAGTGAAAAATCGGGGACGATGAATTTATCCGTCAGGACATCCGTAGATTATTCTATGGACGCTTCTCATTCTATGATCCCAATGTTGATAAAATAAAGGAAGTCAAACAAGCAGTCAAGAAAAGAAAAAGAAAAATCCAAAAATATTAGGGATAGTAGCGTACATATCAAAAATGGTGAAAACGGGACTTGTCAAAACTTTTGATTCTTTAGTTTCCCTTGACGAACGCTTTGCTACTTTTCAAGGTAATTAGTCGAGGGGGTTCAAGATTCTTAGTTTTCTTGAGTATAACTTCATAACATTGCGTTGAGGGACCACGCAATACCTTAGTATGGGGGATTTTGGTATGTGCTTAATTACACATACCATTTTCCACTATAAACGGACTTAAAAGACTAAAAACATACCAAAAATACATTGTATTTGTATGTTTGCATTTGTATTGTGCAGGAAACGGATATTCAAGAAAAGGAGCAAAAAGAAAGCCAAAAACAAACAAATCCAAGCACGGGAAGGAAAGGACCAAGTCAAGTCAAAGTCAAAAGTCATCAAAATGAAGATTTTACAACTTGAGGGGCAAAAACATGCCAAGTCTAAAGTTTATTAACAAAGTTTTATACGAAAGGAAGGGATCAATAGTTGCAACGCGTGAGATATTGCATTTAAGTTATACAACTTCAGGGGACCAAACTGCATACTTCCCCCAAAAAAGTCTTCTTTCCCGCCCTAAAACCCAGTTACAACTGGTATGACTTCGCCCCATACTTTTTCTCCCCTGCAAAACCACTTCACTCCCTAAAGCCTAATCATTTTCCACCCACCCTACTACGTACCTCATCCAGTTGTATAAAAGCCATGTGGCAATCCCTCTCCATTCCCAAAGCAACTCGATGGCAGAGATTGACTCCAAATGAAGCACAAAAGAAATCAAAGGCTGGTATTTGCATTAGACTCCTCCTCACACCAACAAGCACACTTGTTTTTATCTCAAATAAAGAAAGCACAAGCTGCAAGTCCAAGACTTCGGCTATAAATAGAGCTTTTTGTAAGCCTTTGAGGCACCTAGGTCTTAGTTTTTTCTATTTTTAAAAGTTTTAAATACAACTTAGCTTATTTTAGTTAATTACAACTGCTTTTAATTTCCAAGCTTTGGAACACTTTCAAAATTAATGCCAAGTTGAAGTTATTTTTTTTTAATCAATATCAGTGTTAAGTTACTTAATCTTATTGTTTTGTATTCACAAATCACTCTCAAATATACCACAGCTTATTTTATGGATGATAAGCCAGTTCTGGATGGGCTTATGGACTCTCACTAACTTGTTTTCCTCAAGTTAGAAGCTTGTAATTTTGATTTATCCCTGTTTTGAGCAAGGGTTTTGTAAGTCTCTTTCTTTTCTTACTTACTTATCGATTGCCAGAACTGCTAGTTATTTAATACAACTGTTGGTTTAATTAGCTACTGTGCTGAGACAAATCATGCTTATTTAAGTGCTTATTATTGATTAATAATTGCTTATAAGTGTTTTACTTTTGTTATTTGATAATCTGTTTTTAATAAAAATTTATTTTGGAAATGTTAAAGGATATTTTGAACTAGCAGTACAACTTCCAAGTTAGTACTGCTAGTTTGATTTTAGGAACACTACTAACTTTAGCCTAGCATACTAACCTCAAAGTTAGTACTGTAGTTTTCATTTATATTACTGTAGTATACCCATTTACTGCTTATTATCTAATGACTCTACTGTATTTTAAGATTAGATAGTTTTTTAGAGTATATTAAACCATTTCCTTTACTTTCTTAGGGTAAGCTTATTTAAGCTTATTTTCCTTTTTTCAAAAGTATTTTAAGAGGTTTTTCTCGGTTTAGTATTTCAGCTTATTTATCATTTTAGGTTGCCTATAATCCAATTACAAGTGCTTATTAGGTTAGGTGAACTTCTGTTTTAGCTTTGTTTGCTTAATTATTAATTCATTAAGTCTTTGTTAGCCTAGCAGTACTAACCTTAAACTACAGTACTAACTTTAGCCTACAGTACTAACTCCGAAGTTAGTACTGGGTAGTTTAAAACTGGTTAGTACTGTTGTGTTGATCTTTTTTAATTTAGCTAATATGCTTTTTTGTATTTGGATATTTAGATTAGTTTTAGCCTATTTTGATTTGTTTTAAGTTTATTTGAGCTTATTTGTGCTTTAGTGTAAAAGTTTTAAGCGTTTTTGCCTTTTCTAGTTTTGATTCTTATCCCAGCTTATTTTCTTTGCTATTTTTATGTGCTTTTGCTTATTTTTATCAGTTTCTGTGCCCAATCATTCCTTGTGACATTCAAACACAAATCATCAATCGTCTTTTGATTTTCCATCTCTAGCCTCGTTGGGACATAACGACCCGGAGTTTCTCTATACTGCTTCCGGTTTCATTGCTCTCGCGTGATTTCGTCCCTTGGTGTATTTATATCATTTATAGATAGATTTTAAGGGGTGAGTTTGCGTCGAATCAGGTCTCCAAGTTTTTTCGGTAACTTATTTAGGATGACCGCTGAGCAATTCTCGTTCAATGGAGTTCTAGCCATTTCACTCAACTTTTCTTTGTTTCCGATTAAGGTTTTTAGAGTCGAGGCGAATTTTGGCATAAGCATCAAGGCATCCGTAAAGCTAATTTCGAAACTCAAATCTCTAAAGATTTCGTAGAATTTCTCAATTTGGTCGTTAGCTTTTTCACGACGTCTTCATCATTACTTCATGCAGGAAATGGAATTATGCTTTTTGGTTAGCTTGAAGCACTAACCTGAGCATTTACGGCACAGAGATTGATTCATGATGGACAACAGGGACAACCGGAGGTTGGACGTCTTCGGTGCTTCCGTTATTAGTAGGAAGCATCGTGTCCTTTGTGACCTCGGGTTCACGTTCTACTACTTTAGGAGAAGAAGTAATAGGAATCGTGGGTCCCTTGTAAGCAACGCCACTTCGAGTGGTAATACCTTTCAAGTCCTCCTTCGGGTTAGTAACGGTGTTACTAGGGAGAGTTCCCGAAGTAGAGGCGGTATTGGAAGTGACAAATTTGGAAAGCATGTCCGTGAGATTGGTCAATTGATTCTGCATGTTTTGACCTTGAGTTTGCAATGTTCCTCATGCACAGCATCATTAGCACTTTTAACGTAGGCTTGGAAATCTTCCTTTGATACACCTTGAATCTGAGGAGCTGGAGCTTGATAGGCGGGAGCTTGATAAGCAGGAGGTTGAACAACCTGAGGTCGATAGATTTGACCTTGCTGAACCGGGGGTTGGTAAGCTGAAGCTTGATTGAAATTCCCCCGGTTTTGGTTGTAACGATTCTGATTGTTTCCTTGATTTTGCACATTATGATTGTTTTTGAACGGACTACTCCATAATCAAACAAGTAATACACATATTAAACTCATAAAATTCAAAAACTTTCATATCTAAAGATTATAGAAGTGTACCAAAGTTATAAGATCAAAATATAGTGATTACAAGCTTTCCCAACCAAAAACTATTATCAATAACCCAAGCTATTGATTCCTATTATCCCGAACCTTCATGTACTGTCACTACACTTCTAGGATCAAGAAGTAACAAGCCAAGATTGTTCGGCACAACTTCGATTAAGTGGAAGTATAATCAAAAGATGTTGTGGTACCAAGGGTAGATTGGATCAAAGGTTTGTCAAGCCTTAATCCCAAAAAATCCCTATTTTAAGTGGTGTAATCGAACTAGATCAATTTGTGTTAGATTGTGTGAAATGAGGGAGCCAAGAGGGCGATTTATAGGCCGTACGGGGGCAAAAACTGTTGAGAATTATTGATTTGATGATACAAAAACAATGATACAAAAAGAATAATACAAAAGAATGAAACACAAGGGGGATAAATCACTAAAGTTGAATTCTACAAAGATGGAGGATTCTAGAAGACTTCCTTAAAAGATAAAGATCAAAGATTAGGAAAGATTTAGTTTCCTAATACAATTAGATTTCCTTGTAAGTCTAGATGGACTCTTTATATAAAGAGATCCCTAGACATTATTTATGTGTGTGTTTTTCTAGATGTCTAGTAGGTGTTTAATCATGTAGAAGGATAACACCAATGATCTCACTAGTTAAGATCATTTAGCCTCAAGGTTAAAGTGTCTTTGATCCATGTTACAGTTAGGTAACACGTTCTATATTGATTAAATATAATTGGGGCTTGTATGAATGTAAAACCTTATAAATAACATTGTTTTTGTTTAAATTCAGCTGTGCAACAACAATACTTTGTTATTATAGATCCTAGTTGAGTTTTAACGATCTTCATAATTGGTATCAGAGCCTGGTGGCTCTTGATCTAGGATTTACAAGGTTTTTCAAAAGAGTTTCGTGTTTATTTTTTGTTTTTGGTAACTGGCAAAAATCGGTAACATTAGGGTTTCAGCAAACCCTAATTCGGTAAAAGCAGAAAGTGTGGATTTTGGTTTTCATGATAAAGGTTTTACGTTCTTGATATGTTGTAATATACCAGATCTTAGGATCTGAATATTCTTGGTTCGTGATTTGTATTAGATTCCTTTGGCGATGCTATTGATTATATCCATACGATAATCTACTTGGTATGTGGGTTACGAATAGAACTAATGAAACCCCTAAAGTTCATATTTACTGCTGCTCGTTTAAGATAATCAAGGAATGCTGATTTGTGCTGCTTGTTTTGTTGTTTTTAAACAATAAACGAAACCCTAACTTTTAGCGTTTTAGGTAAATACTGCTAAGTGATCGTGCAGTTGTAAACTCTTATGATTAGGGTTTGAATGTTGCTGCTACTAATCGTTCTATTAGGGTTATCTGATGTTCGTTTATTTGGAAAAGATGAAGGGTTTCTTTTCTGTTGGAGTTAACAGGTAATCAAGAAAAGGGTTTGTCGTTCAGTTTTTGTAGACGTCAAGGTGCAGCAGGTGGTCGACAGGTTTGCGACAAGAAAATATTTATCAAAGGCAGCTTGGGTTATGATTCGCGGATTTGGGAGTGAAATCTGTTATGGTATTAATACTGTTTTACATTAATGCTGCCAAGTATACAAGATTAGTGATTGACTTTAAACTAACACCTCTTATATATATAATAAGTATAATCTAAAAACAATCAATGAAACCGAGAATTAGTATAGAATATTCCTGGGTCGTTTATCCCCAACGAGGCTGTGCTTGAGAATCGATAAAGTAGGAAAATTGGAGTTTGAATGAGATTAATGATTTGAGAGTGTAAAAAGCTAAATTAATCAATAACAAGCAAAAACGATTGAGAAAAACCTAAAAATTATGAAATTAAACTGAAAAACGAGAGCAGGAATCCCGAACAAGGGGTCAAAAACCTAAAATCTTAAAAATTAACCCTACAAAGAAATTTTTACTTCTAATCTACTCTAGGGGACTAATAATGAAGAATGAAAAAGACTAGACCGAAAACGGAGTTAATTTGAGTTAAAACGAGTCAAAACGAAAACCGGGCCCGAGACCCGTTCTTTAAAAATCAAAAGTTTGCAAAATTAACCCTACGAAAGTTTTTCTATTTTTCCTACGTAAAATATGACTAAAGAAAATTTCCTAAAAAAGAAAAATATTTTTTTGATAATTTTTGTATTTTTTATGAATTTTTAAAACTTTTAAAGAAATTAAATTATAAAAAATACTAAACTAATTTTAAAAATTCTGAGAAAATTACCTAAAATACTTTACCCTAAAACTAACCTAAGAAAAATAAGAAACCCGAAATTGAGCTTATAAATAAGCTCAGAATAAGCTTAAAAGAGCTTATAGCTAAATGGGCCAAAACACCCTTATATACCAAAGTGCCCAAGGGTCTAACAGAAAAGACCCAAGGGCACAGCGGTAAGAGTGTTTGTAGAAGGAGGGTTGATGAGGGTTGAGACCCGGGTTCGAGTCTTGCTCACCCGGGTTTCCTCTTATCCCCCTTTTTTTTAGAAAAACTTTTTACACAAACTTAATAAGCACATGGCACTTATCATTTTCTATAACTAAGACTTTTTGAGAAAAGCTACGAATAAGCCAGAAAAGGCTCTCAAAGATGGCAGTTTGCTTAATTTGCTATAAAGCTTAAATAGCTTTTGGCTTTTGGCTTATAGATAGAATCAAGCAAAGAAAAATGAGAGGAAAGCAATCACAGATACAACAACACACTCAATAAGCATATAACAATAGGAAAAAGCAAATTTAGATCACTGAATAAGCTAAGAAAGAAAATAAGCAAACTTCATACACTTGCAAGCTAAACAGCCAAAGGGGTAACTATGGGCTTAAAATTAAGCAACTAGAGGGGGTCTTAGGGTCTAAGGCTTCTAGGGCTTAAACAACAGCTTATGGGATTTCTATAAAAGTAAAGAAACACTAAACATTAACTTAGAAATAAGCTAAAGAATTGCTAATAAGCAAGCTATTTTGCACCAGGGGAGCTTCAGTTTCTAAGGGCTAAAACAGAAGCTTGCTAAAAAGCTACTAAATAAGCTCAAATTGCAAAATAAAACTAAAACAGATTGAGCATAGCTCCTATTGAGCTTATATTTAAAAATTTCATTTTCTAAAAACCAATTAAACCTGCTGGTTTTTGCTTTTGAAAAAGAGCTTTTTCTTTTTTTTTTCACTAAAAGATGACACTAATTTTTTGGCAGTTTGACTTAGGTACAAGAATGACTCAAAACACTTTTAAAAACTTGTTTAGACACTCACATGAGGACTCAAAACAAAGGTATGAAAGGCTTTTACTCAGCTTAATCAAATAAGCTGTGTAAAGTGACTTTTGACTTAACAATTTTTTAACCAACAGATTTAAGGGACCACTTAGAAAAGTTGAAAAACACTTTTAGGACTTGAAAATTTTAGAAAACAGACTCACAAGAGCTTAATGATGCTAGCCAAAGTTGGCCACATGACCACAACCCATAACCATCCCATTTTGACCCATTTTGGGCTTAACCCAAACACCCCTTTATAATTTTAAAAACGGATTTTAGCACTTGTAAAGACTAAATTAAGCACTAAATTTTAAAGTCAACTATTAAATATGCAATAATAAGCACTAAAAAGTAAAAAGCAAAAAGAAATAAGCATTTTCATAAGCTAATAAGCAAAAAGTAGAAATAAGCTATTTTAGGCAGTTTTCTTTTTAAGCTTAAACAAAGGCATACAATCAATAGAAAACACAAATAGGACATAAACAAGTAAGAAAAGCAAGAATAAGCTAATAATAAGCACTTAATAAGCTATTGCTACAGTACTCATAAGCTGAAAAATTAAAAACAGGGCATACCTTAACTCCTTGCTCAAAACAGGAGTAAGTGAACCTAAATAAGCTCTAATCCTACCCTTAGCTTATAAATAAGCTAAACTAAATACCCAATGAGCCATCCATGTTTGCTCATTCATCCATTAGCTTATCAAACAGTAACCCTTTTTTTTCTTTTTATTTTTTCTTAAATTCTTGTCTTAAAGTTTAAACAGATTATGAAGTGGCTTGTTATGAGCTTTAAAAGACTTGAGATAACTTAAGAACTTAGAACAAAAATTAAAACTTAAAACTGAATTTTCATTAATCTTCAAAACACAAGTACATAAAAGTTACACTACTTGAAAGCTTAAAGCTGAACTAGACTAAAAAAAACTACACACTAAAAAACTCTCTCCTACTCAATGGCTTTTACAAAAGCTTTTATAGAAAACGAGCTAGGTTTTTTTTTATTCCTTGGCCTCTTCTCTTTGTGCTTCTTTGTAGAGACAAATGAGCTATTTGTGCTTGTTGTGTGTGTGGAAACACAAAGCAAATCCTGGCCCTTGGTTTTGAGTGTTGCCCAATCCGAGTTATAACAACCATTGATTCGAACTTGAGGGATTTTTAGGATTGCCAGCTTGGCACATCCATGTGGGGGGTGGGGCTTAAGAGAGTGAAGGGTTTGGAGGGTTGTGGGGGAGTCAACGAGGTATGAAAGTGACAGGTTTGGGGTTTATGAGTTTGGCGGGAAAACGTGTTTGGAAGATATACAGTGTATTGTAACAGGTTTAAACTTTGGGGACTTGGCAACTTTAGTCCCCAAAAGTGTATCTCTCTCTTTCAAATTTCGTCCTTGTGTTTTTATAATTTTGGAATAAGGCAAAAACACCCCCTCAAGTGTTATATAGGGCTTGCAAAAGAGGTCCTTTGGGGTACAAGTTTAGAGCCTTGGCAGTTTTGACCCATGTGGTATTTCTTTGGTGTATTGGCAGAATTAACCCTTGCAAGTATTTTCTTCTTTTCTTCTTTTCCTTCATTAAATAAGTTAGGGACTTGGCAATTTTGGCCCCTAAGCTTATTTTTCTTCACTTTTTGACTTTGGATTTGTCGGGGTTGACTTTTTCACACTTGGGCTTTGTCTTGACTTTGTCTTTACCATGCTTTTCCATTCCGTGTCAGGTTTTGTCGTTTTGGCTTCGTTTTTCGTCCTTTTCTTAGATATCCATTCCTGCACAACACAATTAGCAAAACAAGCATATATTTGGCATTTTAAGTCCGTTTTTGGTTATTTTAACTTGTTTTTAAAGGTAAAAGGTATGTGTAATTAAACACATACCAAAAATCCCGAAAAAAGATAAAAAAAAAAAGGAAAAAAAAAAAGAAAAAAAAAGAATAAAAAAATAAAAAAAAAGTAAAATAAGAAAAGAAAAGAAAAAAATAAAAAAAAAAAGAAGAAAAAAAAAAAGAAATAAAGATATAAAACAAAAAAGAAAAGAAAAAAAAAAAGAAAAAAGCAAGAAAAAAGAAAGAAAAATAAAGGAAAAAGAAGAGAAAAAAGAAAAAAAAAAAGATACACAAATAAAAGAAAAAAAAAAAGAAAAAGAAAAAAAAAAAAAATAAAAAAGGAAAAAGAGAAAAAAAAGAAAAAAAAAGAAAAAAAGAAGAAAAAGAAAAAAAAAAAAAAAATAAGAGAAAGAAATAGAAAAAAAAAAAAAAAAAAAGAAAAAAAAAGGAAAAAAACACCTCGCTACCCGACCCATCCCCATCCCCAACCCCTCCCCACCCCCACCCCCCCCCCCCCTCCCCCCACCCCCCCCCTACCCTCGCCCCCCCCCTCCCCTCCCCCCCCCCCCTCCGGTCTCCTCCTCCCCTCCCACCTCCCCGCCCCCCCCCGCCTTCCCCCCCCGCCCCCCTCTCCCCCGCCCCCCCCCCCGCCCCCCCCCTGCCCCCCCCCCTTCCCCCTCCCCCTCCCGCCCCCCCCGCCTCCCCCCCCTTACCCTTCCGCCCCCCGCGTACCCTCCTCACCCCTCTAGGCCCACCCTCCGCCTCTCCCTCTCCTCCCCCCCACCCCCCGCCCACCCCTCCCCCAACCCCGCCACTCCTCCCTCCCCTCCCCTCCCCTCTCCCACCCTACACTCCCGCCCTCCCTCCCTACCCCCCCCCACACTCCCTACCGCCCAACCCATGTGTCCCCGTGGCCCTCCCCACCCCATCCCCCACGCCTACGCACTCCCCCGCACCCTCCTCTCTCCCTTTCCCCCCCACCGCCCACCCACCCCACCCCCCCCTCCCGGCCCCCCCCCGCTACCCGCGCCCCCCCCCCACCCCCGCCCCACCTCCCCCCCCGCCACCCCCCCCCGCCCCCCCCCCCCTCTCCCCCTTCCCTTTACCACCGCTGCCTCCCAACCCAGCCCCCCCCCTCCCCCTCCCCCCCACCCCACCCTCCCCCCCTCTCCCTTCCCCCAACCTCCCCCCCCTCCACCCCCTCCCCCCCCCACCCCACCCCCCCCTCCCCCTTCCCCTCTGATCGCGCCACCCCCCCCCCTCCCGGCTCCCACCCCCACCCTCCTACCCCTCCCCCCCCCGCCCCCGCCCCCCCACACTCCCCTCCCCCTCCGCCCCACCCCCCCCCCCTCACTCCCGCCCCCCCTTCCCCTCCCCCCGCCCCCGTCCTCCACCGCCCTCCCTACCCCCCTTGCCCTCCTCCCACCTCCACCCCCGCCCCCCCCCCCTCCCCCCCCCCTCTTCCTCCCACACTGTCCTACCCCCCCGCGCCCCCCCCTTCCCCCCCTCTCACTGCCCCCCCCCCCCACCCCAACCCCCCCCACCCCCCCCCGTCACCCCCCCCCCCCTCCCCCCTCCCCCCCCCCCCCCCGCCTCCCTCCACCCCCCCTCCCCTCCCCCCCCACCACTGCCCCCCCCCTCCCCCCCCCACCCCCCCCTCTCCCTCACCCCTTCCCTCCGCCGCCCCCCACCCCGTCCCCCCCGCCCCTCCCCCCCCTCCTCCCGCCGCCCCCCTCTCCCCCCCCCCCCTCCCCCCCCCCCACCACCCTCCCCTCCTGCAAACCTTCCCCGCCCCCCACCCCCTTCTGGCCCTGCTCTCGCGCCCCCGCTCTCCACCCCCCCCCATCCACCACCTCCCCCCCCCCCCCCACTCCTCGCCCCCCCTCGCCCCTCCCCCCCCCGCCTCCCATCCCTCTCCCCTCCCCGCTCCCCACCACCTCTCCCCCCGGAAGCCCTCCCCCCTCCTTCCTCCTCACCCAGTCCGCCCACCCCTCTTCCCTCCCCCTCCTTCCCCCCAACCTCACCACCCTCCTCCCCACCTCCACCCCCTCCGTCCGCCCCCGACCCCCCCCCCTTCAACCCCCCACCCCACCCCCACCTCCCCCCCCTCCCCTCCCTCCCCCCACTCTCCTTCCCCCCCCCTCCTCCCCTCACCCCCATCCCCCCCCCCTCCCCCCTTACTACCCCACCACCCCTCCCCCCTCCCCCCACCCTCCTACCTCCACCTTCCCCCGCCCCCACCCCATCCCCCTCCACCCCCACCCCCCGCTCCCGCACCCCGCCCCCCACCCCACCTGCCTTCACCCACACCCCCCCCCCCGCCCGCCCCCCCCTACCCCCCCCCCCCCCGCCCTACCCCCACCGCCCTCGCCCCTCCCTCACCGCCCCCCCCCTCTCTCCCCCCACCTCCCCTCCTCCCTCCCCCATCCGCCCCCACCTCCCCGCCCCCGCCCCCCCCCCCTCCCCCCTACCCCCCCCCCCCCCCACCACCACCCCATCTCCCACCCCCTCCCTCTCCCACCCCCCACCCACTACCTCCCCTGCCTCCCCCCCTCCCTCCTCCCCCCCCCGACGCTCACCCCCCCCTCCCCCCCCCCCACCCCTCCCCCCCCTCCTCCCTCACCCCCTCCCCCCACCCCCTCCCTCCCCCACCCCCCACTCTCGCCTCCGCCTTCCCCTCTTCTCCCCCCCCCCCCCCCCCCCTCCCCTCACACACCTCCCACCCTACCCACTCCCCCTACCCCCCCCCCACCCTCCCCTTCCTCCCCCCTACCCCCCTCACCTCCCCCTCCCCCCTCCCCCCCCCGCCCCCCCCTCACCTGTCCCCCCCCCCCCCCCTCCGCCCCGCCTCCCAACCTGACTCCTCCACTCGCCCCATCCCCCCCACCTTACTCCCCCCACCCCCCCCCCTCCTCCCCCCCCTCCCTCCCCTTCCCCCCCTCCCACCCCCTCCCCCTCCCCGTCCCCCTCCCCCCCTCCCACTCCCCTTCCCCCCCTGCCCTCATCTCCCCGCCACCCCCCCTCCCTCGCCCCCCACTCCCCCCTCGCCCCCCCCCCCTTCCTCAACACCCCTCCCCGCTCAGCCCTCTCCCCCTCCCCCCCCCCCCCTCGCCCACCCCCTCCCCCCTCCCCCTCTTCCTCCCCCCTGCCCCTGCCACCCCTCCCACACCCCTCCCCCCGTCCTCCTACTTACGTCCGCCCCCCCCCCCTCCCCCCCCCCCCCCTTCCACCCCGCTCCCCTCCACCCCCCTCCCCCAGCTCCCTCCCCCCCCGCCCCGCCACCCGACCAGCTCTCTCCAATAGCCGCCCCCCCCCCCCTCCTTTCCGCGACTATCATCGCTCTAACGCCAATAATCTCCCCCTCCTTCTGACCGTCCCCCCCCCTCCCGCCCTCCCCCCCCGCACCCCCACCCCCCTCCTCCCTTCCCCCCCACCCCCCCGCCCCTCCCCCCCCCCCTCACCTAACCCCCCTCACCCCCACCTCCCTGCCCTCCCCCCCCCCCCCCTCCCGCCCTTCCCCCCCCGCCCCGCAACCCTCCCCCCCCCCTCCCCCCCTCCTCCCCCCTCCCACTACCCCCCCCCCTGTTCCCCCCTCCCCCACCCCCTCCCCCCCTACCCCCCCCCACCCTCCCCCCCCCCCCACCTTCCCCCCCCCACACCTCACCACCTTCCCCACCTCTCCCCTTCCCCCCCCTACCCCCTCACAGCCCCCCCCAATCCCCCTGCTCCCCCCCCCTTGTCCCCCCCCCTCTCCCCCTTCCACCCTCCCTCCCCCCGTCCCCCCTCCCCCCCCCTCCCCGCTTCCCTCCTACCCGCCCCCCTTCCGCCCCCCCCCATTCCTCCCCTCCCGCCCCTCCCGCGCCCCCCCCTTCCCAGCCTCCACCCCCCCGCTCCCCTCTCCCCCTCCCCCCCCCCCGCTCCAACCCCCTCCCTCCCTAACCCTCCCCTACCCCCCCCCCCTTCCACCCTCCCCCCCCTCTCCCCCCTTCCCCCCTCCCCCCCCCCCCCGCCCCCCCCCCCGTCCCCTCCCCCCCCCCCTCCCCTACGACCACTCCCACTCTCCCGCTCCCCCCCCTCCCCCCCCCTCCCCCCCCGCCCCGCCCACCCTCCCCTCCCCCTCCTCCACCCCCCCTCCACGCCTCCCACCCCCCCTCCCTTCGCCTCCTCCCCCCCCCCTCCCCCCCCCACCTCCCCTCCTCCTCACTCTCTCCGCCCCCGCCCCTCCCCGCCGCCCTCCCCCGCCCCCCCCCCTCCTCCCCCTCTTTCCTCCCCCCCCCCCCCCCCCACGTTCCCCCCCCCCCCCCACTCCTCCTGCCTTCCCCCCCACCCCTCCCACCCCTCCCCCCTCTCCTTCCCCACCCGTCCCCCCCCTCCCCCCCCCCCCCCCCACCCTAGAACACACCGTTCAGCTCCACCTCGGACCAAAGGGTCACCCCGATACCCGCCAAGGCCTGCAACCCCCGATGAGGACTCACAAACTATTGCCAGTTGCTCCAGAGACCCCACCGCCCCCCCTCCAGACTAAACCACCAATTCCTAAATAACAACGTACGGGACTTTTGCAATCTAGTCCCCAAAACTCTTTTAAATACTTCATTTTATGGCTTCGGGTTTGACTTTTGCTTTGTCGGGATAGACATTGGGTTAGACTTTTTCAGGACTTGGGCTTGTCTATCCATTGCTTTTTACTCCATTTCGTGTCCTACCGTTTTTTGTCGTTTTGGTTTCGTTTTTCATCATATTTTAGATATCCGTTCCATACACAACACAATTAGCAAAACATCATATTTATGGCATTTTTAAGAATGTTCCGTTTTTGGTTATTTTAGCTTGTTTTATTTAACGGTAAAAGGTATTGAGTAATTAAACACATACCAACAGTACCTGCTTCAAAAGTCACTTGAAAACTGCTTTAAAAGATATCAGGTACTTAAAAGGCTGTCCAGGTAAAGGTGTTAATGTGATTAGGACCTCTACTTCTGTTAATGTTTTAAAAGCATATACAGATGCTGATTGGGCAAGATGTACTGACACAAGAAGGTCTGTTACAGGATACTGTGTTTTTATGAATAATTCTCTTGTTTCCTGGAAGAGTAAGAAACAAAATACTATATCTAAATCTTCTACAGAAGTTGAGTATAGAGCTTTAGCTTCTGTGACCTCTGAAGTCATTTGGGTTTTAAAATTTTTAAAAGATTTAGACTGCAGTAATCTACTGCCAGTCAAAGTATTTTGTGATAACAGTTCAACAATTAAAATTGCTGCCAATCCTGTTTTCCATGAAAGAACTAAACATCTTGAAATTGACTTACATTTTGTAAGAGAAAAGATTCTTGCTGGGGTAATTAAAACTGAGAAAATAGATACTGCAAATCAAATTGCAGATATTCTAACCAAAGGATTGGATACAAAACAACACAACTTGTTGTGTTGTAAGTTGGGCTTAATTAATATGTTCCAGAATAAGATTAAGGGAGGGTGTTAAGAGTAATCTTATTCTTTCTTATATCTCAGGGACTAATTCTGTTAATGTTGTATTGTAGTTTGAGTTACTTTGGGCTCAAGGAGTTCAAGTCTTAAAGTTGAAAGACCAAAGGTGTTAAGAGATGATTCTCAGCTGGGTATATAAGCTCAAGTCAGGGTTATGATTTCTCATAACCTAATTACCTTCTCTCTCTAAAAATTCGTTCTACTTCTCTCTCTAAGATTCAGTTTGATTTGATCTTGGTTGATCTCTTTATTCAACCCTGATTCTTGTTTGTAATAGAACTATTATCAAGTTAGATAATAGGATTACAACAGATTAGCTGTGGTAATCTTGATTTGGTTTGATTTCTTGTTGATTAAGATCAACTAGTGTATTTGAGAGATTGTTTGATTCCTGAATTGAGATTCAGGATCTTGTTTTTTTGTATTAATATAAATTTGTTCAATATCGTAGATATATACGTATATATTCTTTCCTGACCAAAAGATAAAGAGGCATAATTAGCACCGTAAATGAACCGGACGAGTATTTACAGAGCTTTGTTAATATTCGTTCGTTTAATTTTAACTGGACAAATAAGCGGACATGAACACTTAAACGAACAAGTTTTCTTATTCATGTTCGTTCAATCAGAAATGAGTTCGTTTATTTCCGTTCATTAAGAGATCAAACGAACGTAGACAAACGAACTTAAATGAACGTTTGAAGACAAACAAAAATATATACAAAATATTCGTGTTTTATGTGTCTGTTCATTTGTTTGAGTATACCGATTTTCTAAGTATACAATAAAAAATATACGAAATACGACTAAACAAATAAATGAACATAAACAAACATTTGAGAGCGTATAATCGAACGTTCACGAACTTAAATGAACGAACGAGACTTTTATTTATGTTTGTTCACTTAACTAAACTGACATAAAATCTAATTCATGTTCGTTCATCTAATAAATAAACGTATTTAAACGAACATTTTATCGCATGATTTATGAAATGTTCACTGCACAAGTAAAGACAA